>JAKCPI010021696.1:0-22120 GCA_023213315.1 Euborellia annulipes
ATATTTTTAATCAAAAATGTCAAAAAAATTATCCGAAGCTCCAAAACAAGAAAAGAGGCTTAGAACGAGAGCAAATAAATTGGCATATTCAATGAACAAATATATTACTACCAATAAAAAACAAAGTACAGACGGTTTTGACGAAGCGTCTTCGAGCAGCTATATTTCAAAAGAGAGCTCTGAAGAAAATTAAAGAATCATTGGGTATCTAAAGTACTAGAAGAAATGAATGACCGAAACCTCGATTCTTTTGGAAATAAATCACTGTTTATCTGAAATCAAGTAACTTAATTTTATTTAATACAAAGCTTATTTCTCAAACTATATAAAATTGTATTAAGCTCTATATTGAATATTATAATTATAATTGAGGTATCTATTTCAATATCAAAATTAATCTAATAATGATATATGGTATATAGAGAGATCTTAAACAATTTTTGATCAGCTAATTAGCTAAATATTAAACTAATTTAAACTTTGAATATATTTATTCGTGTAATACCTTTCTTAATAATCCTAATTAACTTTGATACTAGAATTACATCTTTCAAAAGTTTAAGAATATTTTTCACAAGAGCGGGGAAAGTAAAAAAAAAAGAAGCCTCTTGCCTCAGGGGAAATATTCTAAGGGGTGTAAGAAAAAAGGCAATCTCTCCCCTCTTTTTTTCTCTCTAATCTATATCTATATATATATATATATATAAATGAAATGGAAAAAATGTATGTATGTATGTATATGTTCTATAGAAATCCACAATTTCCAATGAATCTATTTGAAATTAAGTACACATATAGTACATGGACCAGGGAGTCACGTAGTAATAATTTGTATCTCTAAATATTTCTGGGGAATTAATTATAATCAAATTTCTTCAATATCTGGATACAAAATTTAGATTTTTGACATCTTTATGCCATCTTCAGGCAGACCCTTTGGGCAGGTATAAATAATCCCTTTTGTTTTCCTGGACACTACCTCAATTGGACTCAAGGTTCTTTCTTTAAATTTGTAATGCAACAAAAATATTAAAAACTAACAAAATTCTTGCTGCTGAAGGCAGGCAATTGCTCGCCAAAGGCAAGCAAGGGGTCTAGGGAGCACAGCCCCCCTGGCTAGGCGGAAAGCCCGCCGAAGGCTGGCTTTGCGACTAGTCTATATGTATATATAAATGAAATGGAAAAAATGTATGTATGTATGTATATGTTCTATAGAAATCCACAATTTTCAATGAATCTATTGGAAATTAAGTACACATATAGTACATGGACCAGGGAGTAACGTAGTAATAATTTGAATCTCTTAAATATTTTGGAAAATTAATTATAATCAAATTTCTTCAATATGGGAACACAAAATCAACAAGTTGGCTCGGAAATTAGAGAGGCAGTTAGTTGCTCTGTGAAACAGCTTTCTGGTTATACCCCGCTGTGGGCGGGGCTACACGGCAGTTGAAAAACGAAGAGAGTACGCCTACGACTGTCCCTTCAAACAGTCATAAATAGACCCTTTTATGCTGTGCCCAGTCGGTAGCCTCGCTTGAATTCACGATCCTTCCTTAACATCTTAACACTTGCATTGCAACAAGCCGAAGGCGGGCTTTGCGACTAGTAATGTATATAATAAAACTCGTAGAGTAAAATATATCTGTTGTCAATTGTTTATACATTCATTTTACAGGGATTGTTTCCCCTGAATTTCGTCCGGTTTTTTAATTTCTTTTTACTTTCTCTTGCCTATATACATTATGTATACATATACAAAGTATTGCCCTATTTAAGTTAGGTACCCCCTTTAGGACATGACACGAAGCTTTTGAACAAAATCGGCCAAAAAGTACAAATACTTAACTGATGTACTTTTTAAGTTTTTTCGATTGTTTCAAAATTCGCTCCAATAATTTTGTTAAAAATTCATAAATTTATTATTTTTTAGATGCTTTTTAAAATGTATATTCTCATTTTACCCATGCTTTTAAATGAAGCACACTTTACTCATGTACTTCATAGGAAAGATAGGAGAAATGGTTTCCATGGTAACAAAATGTAAATATTTTCCCATGTTTATAAATTTTACACACCAGATTTTTTACATATGGAATGCAGTGGTCAAGACTAGAACCAAGGTGCAATGGGAAACTAAATATATCTCGAAACAAAAAAATCTAGTGTGAACAGATTTTTATTTATTACTTTCTCGTACCCTATATATGAAATATATAGAGAGAAAGTATTGCGATCATGTCAAAAATTCGATGTCGAGATTTTGATGGATATACATGTTTTGAGGTCCCCTGAGTCCAAAAAAGTGGGTCCCGCAAATTGGTCGTGTGTGTGTGTTTTTTTTTTTTTTTTCCCTAATGCCCCTCCTTAAAGCCTTCCTGCGGGACCACCGTGAGGTATTACATCGTAGGAAGAGACCTTAGCTATTGCTTTTCCACCACTATGAGGATGTTTCCTTCTTCACCGGTTTTCTTCCGGTTGATTTCTCTCTCGCTCCAGTCGCCTAAGTTCTTTCATCAGAATAGCCGAGAAGCTTTTGACCGCACTCCAATTTTCCTCTGATTTAAGCATGTGGGTTACCAGGTTTTCGGGTGTTGGATTCTCCCCAAAATGCCGAGCAAGGACCTCGCGTTCTCCGGAGAAGCGTGAGCAATAAAAGAAGGCATGCTCCACGTCTTCGGTGTTTTTGCATACTGGGCACAGTGGATCCTCCTCCAGTTTAAATCGATATAGGTATGCCCGGAAGCATCCATGACCGGATAAAACTTGGGTCATATAAAAGTCCACTACGCCGTGCCGTCTGGCTATCCATGGCTTGATACGCGGAATAAGGCGGTACGTCCATCTCCCTTTCACTGATTGTTCCCATTGACGTTGCCAGTCTCCTAAAGATTCCGACTCAATGGCCTTTGGGTCCAAGGCACAATCCTCCTCCTTATTAAATTTATATTTATTTTGGCGTTCTTTGGCCAAGATGTCTATAGGGAGCATTCCCGCTATCACCCATGACGCATCCATCGACACCGTACGGAACGCACATATCACTCTCAGGGCATTTCGCCGATCCACGGACCTCATCCTACGTGCAAATGATTTTGTTTCCAGCGCGTCTGCCCATACTGGGGCACCGTACAACAAGACCGATCTGACCACATTGGTCATAAGCGTTCTCCGGTGGAATCCTGGTCCTCCCAAATTTGGCATAATTCTTGACAGGGCGGTATTTACTTTCGCAGCTTTTTCACTGGCATAATGTGTGTGTGTGTGTGTGTGTATGTATGTGTGTCTGTGTGTATGTATGTATGTGTGTGTGGACAGATTTTTAGCATGAAGGAGTTGAGCTAGCGGATTGAAATTTTATATTTAACTTAGGTACCTTTGACGAATCTCAAAATAAGCTTTTGAACAAAATCGGCCAAAAAGTACTAGTACTTTACTGATGTACTTTTTCAGTTTTTTTCGATTTTCTCAAAATTCCCTCCAAGGATTTTTTTTAAAATTCATAAATGAACTATTTTTTAGATGCTCTTTAAAATGTATATTCTCATTTTGCCGTTGAAATCTTCTGAAGACCACTTTACTCTTGTTCTTCATAGGAAAGATAGAAATGGTTGCCATGGTAACGGAATTTAAATCTTTTTCTTTTTATTAGATTAAAATCAATTATTATTTAAATTCCCATTTTTTTTAAATTTATTTGTGTCTTAAATTGTTTCAAAGAAAACATATATGTCTCTCTCTCACTTGCAAACATTATCGTCTCTCTCTACTCTTTTTAAATTCCCTTTCCACCTTATCTTCGCATAGGAACAATGTTAATTTCCTATAGGGATTTGTATGTTAATTTAGATTCAAAAGTGGGTCCCCTTTAGAACTTTTTAGGCATTTAAAATTTTTTTTTCCAATTCTTATGAAATTTTGTATTTATTTACGAATCTATATTGTGTATAAAATGTCCAAATATGAGATTAAAATTTTGAAAAATAACCATAGTTTATTTGAAGCAGTCACCAATTAAAATGCAAGTTTGAAACTAAGGTGCTATCGGAAACTAAATATATCTCGACACAAAAATCTGGTGTGACCAGCACAGTGCGCAACTTTCTCTTACCGAAGGGTAAGAGAAAGTTGTGTGCTGTGCGCCAGTCACACCAGATTTTTTTTAATTTTTACATTCATTTTATAGAATTATATTATAATATGCTTTCAATTAGTATTTTCTACAATAAAGTGCTAATTCATTAATTAATTTTTGGTTTTTATGCAAACTTAATCTAAAATTCAGGTCAATTGATGAAATGCTTTTTTGATTACTATATGTGATTAATTAACCCATTCGGTAATATTTAATGGCAAAAAATTTCTGATTATTTTATTATTATTTATCTTCATTGTTATCAATTTGCTTTGATAAGTTCTGTTCTAATTAAAGATATTTTTACTTACTATAAATGCATATATCATTTTGTTTTATTATTCATGAGGCATTTATTTTATTAGGTCATCTTTTAATAATTTCTATTTATTTAAGATAATCTAGATCAAATAATAAATAATAAGATACTAGCACGCAATGGATAAAATTATATCTCTAGAAGGGGGGATGAATTCAGAATTCAAATAAAAAATTATCCATTTCTATTTGATAAAACTATTAAATAGTTACTTTCTTGATCAATTCTTAAGATGGTATTCAGAATTTATAAAATAAAAGGATTTTAATTTTTAGACTAAGGAGGGAGGCATCGGCTGGCTGGTGGGTGCTGGCACAAAACGATCTCGATGAGCTCCACCTCCATTTTGCTTACTCTGACCACCCTTTGCCTGATCCTCCTCACTGCCTTCGGGAAAATTTCTCTGGCGGTTTCTACTTTTCAGGACTAACTAGACCAATGGTTCCCAACCTGGGGGTGATCGCCCCCAAGTGGGCGATTAGAGTTTTCAGGGGGGCAATAAATAAGTGGAGGCGATTGGGGAGCGATGAGTATTCAAAGGGGGAAAAATTAGAGTTTACTAAAATTTCAAAAAAATAAAAATCAAAGAGAAAAATCTCCTATTTACACGATGGTCAGGATAGAAGAGGACAAAATATTATCATAAAAATAAAAGAGTCTGAAGATAATTCCAATCTAGAATTGAAACGTCCCTTCTGCTTTCATTAAATAAAGATTGACCGAAAAAAAGATCCATTTTTGTTCATTTATTTATAAAAATAAAATTATTAGTCTACTTATTAGATTTTTTAAAAGGTTAGGGAGAGATTAATAAAAATCTTGCCTAATACTCCAAGGTTTAGGGGTATTTTTTAAATGAAATTTTTGCCATTCATTTTGGTTTATTTTAGTTAGTAGACCTAATTTAACTAAAAAAAATTTAAACGTTTCAGTCACTTTTTCTGCAGCTGTTGTATTTATTCACTTTGAAAACAAAACGTTATCTGGGGAACTTAATTCATTTATAACTTTGAAATAAAGTCCTTTTTTTGTTGAAAATTTTAAATAATTTGTACGTAAATGCAAAAGCAGATCCCAGAATTCATGAATTTGATTCAATATGAACCATGTAAATTTGTGTATGTAGAGAAGGTATATTTCTGTTAAATTCATAAATTGATGCTAGAGCTAAGCGGGGGGGGGGGGTAAAGAGGGTATTACCCTCCCCCCCCCCGAGATTAAAAAAAATACTTTTTTTCGAAAAAAAAAATTATTTTTAATGTAAAATTTAAAAAAATTAATAATTAAAAATTTGATTTGTATTTATATTCCGGCAAATAAATACAGAATGCGCCTTTAAATTACCGAAATTATGAAAAAATTGTGTGCTGTGCGACCAGTCACACCATATTACCTCTCCCCCCCCCGAGAAACACTTCTGGATCCGCCACTGGCTAAGAGTGAACGGATAAAACTGCTTTGGTTGTTTTTATTTAATCGTATGATAATAAAATTGTTTAAAATAATAATTAAACTGCTTTATTAATTGCACTTTTTTTTAAATTAAAATTAGGCATAAAAATGAAAATGAAAAGGGGGCGATGGGTGTAAGTCAACCTCCAGAAAGGGGCGACAGGCCAAAAAAAGGTTGGGAACCACTGAACTAGACGTCACCCCAATTCCTAAAACTCGGAGCCCGCGTGCAATTACCTAGGAATTAGAAACAGAAGTTTTATTTAACTAATTATTATTAACATTAGGTTTTGTTCTATTTTAATTAGGGGATGACGGAGTCAGGGTATGTTAATGCGACGGCTTGTCGCTACCTTCAAGTTACAAATTCAATTTTCAGGAAAATAGCTTTTACATTATTCTATATTATTAAACTTTCTGCATTATTTACGCAAAACGGTTTTGTAAAGTGGACATTGCGTTGATTTTAATGATAATTTGTAGCTCTGAAGATGATCGAAACGTCGGCCTGAATGCCTTTAATAAATAAATATATTTAGCTGCTTTACTCTTTTCTTCTTATTTACATGTCCTACTCAGCTATTTAGCCCACCTTTATTGTTTCATCATGAATTTTTTTTTTACTAATATCCATTTGTGGATTTCACAAACGAATATTTTTTAATTTTATTAAATCCCCTTCTGACTCTAGGAAGAGATCAAGTTTTCTGTTTGTTTACTCAACGATTGACAGCTGTTTGTTCAACAAATACACCGTTAGATCATTCAAATCTATGTAGATCAATTCCTCAGACGGCCTTAACTAATGGATCAGTGCATTAAGAGCCCCCCCCCTCCCCCGCTCTCTCTCTCTCTCTCTCTCTATTCCATCATCATCCCATCACACATAAATGTATTCACTTTCTCAATTAAAGCAAAGCAACAATTAAAAAGAATTAAATAATTAATCTTTTATATATTTTTTTGTATTGCTTTGAAATTGAATTTCAAATTATTAAATAACGAAAAACACCCTTAATTATAGAATTAAGTAGGAAACATTGAAATGTTTAAGAAAGCATTGATAATCCTCTCGTTGTTAAATAATCCTGTGCCATTATATAAAATAATGTAAGAAGTGTAATTGCTTCGGATTAATTACCTGGCTGAGTAAAGGTCATTTTCGTTTGTAAGTGTGCGCATGTTGCTGCTTGTTTGCTGAATAAACTCTTCGTGCAAATTAAATAGAACAAATAATATATTAATGTTTTTGAAAATTACCTACTCCACTTAAGGCCAGTTTTTTCATGTATGGGTAGGTAGTGGAGCAAGGGCGTACCCAGGATCAAATCTGGGGGGGGGCATTCTCGGTCGTCCAGAGGGGGTGGGGGCAGATCATGGCCGTCCAGATTGAGACATAGCTTTTTTTTATATAGAGCGGAAAAGCCTTCTAATTAAAGGCATAAAAACCCTCGAGTTCTAACAAAAAACTCATTCCCCGTCGCCATCGCCTTACCTAATTTTGTTTCGTTTCATCACTTTATAAACATTTAATTTTTTCTGTTAAATGGCTTTTTATTTGTAGTGCAGAAACCCTCTTCATTTTTATTCTTATAGTAAAATATACGACATCTCATCATTTTATTTAAAAAAGAAGTAAGCTAAATATATTTGATATTTTTATTTTAATTCAACTTCTTTTAACAATTAAATGATGAGGTGTGAAATATTTTACAAGACGTTAAAGGTTAGGGCCACTAGTATCAGAGATAGCCATATTTGTTTTCAATTTGCATAACCCAGCCTTCGAGTATATGTATATGTATACCATGGTATATGTTGAACGTTTTGCCAAGGTCTCTGTTAAATTAGTCCGAGCCAAAAGTTGTGGGTATGATTAACCAAAGGGGTGATATTAGAAACACAAGCCTGGCACCAGCATCCTAACTTCACGTATAAAAATAACAGAAGCATTCTTCAATCTATCCCTTTTTTTGTTATTATTCATTTTATGTCAGTCAGGATTATATTTCTAGGATATATGGCAAGGTGTTGAAGATGATTATCTGAATATCTTCTAATATCCAAGTTGAAACTATGTTCGAGGGTTGGCCAACTTCCTCTGGCGAGACGAAGCTAACTTCAGCTTCAGCTAACACATTTCAATTTTCAAATTTTGCTTAAAAAAATAATTTTTTTTATATTAATTATTTTAATTTATAATATATATTTAAATTAATTTCAATTTTTTTTTTAAATAATTTTTATAAGTTGTCTTTATTAAGTAGCTAGCTTAAGAAAACCCTTAATACTGAAGAGAGTTTATTCCCTGGAAGTGAGGTTTCTGTATTACACACTACCCATCAACTATCTACCCATACATGAAAAAACTGGCCCTTAGAAGGCAAATAAAATACTTCTAAATTTGTCTCAAAAAACTTAAAAGAAATTTTAATTTGAAATGTGATTAAGCAATTTTGAAGAATTAAGTGCGTGAAAATTTTGTACGTCACTCGTTGCTTTTCCTTTTGTGGCTCCAGCTTAGATGGATAAATATCTTTAAGAGCCGTCTCTTTCCTAAGCTATTCATAGATCATTCACTCGCCAACAAAGTTTTATAGATAAATGTTTACTTGCTTCTTCAAGTGCCATAATGTCGAGAAATTATTCATGAGAAGTGTCTGGCGTGTTAAAAAAAAATTTACCCCTCTTAACAAATGGGTAAAGGAAAAGAATATCACACGCATATTTATATACACTAATAACTGTTTTTTCGCACATCGTTTCAAGGCAACACGCGATACAATCACTCAATTTTGATCAAGAGTCTCGGGAGCGACGCATCGCCGAGCAAAAGAAAGCAAAGAATCTCTTAATACTAGCATTTAGATGATATTCCAAGCCAAATTGTTTTTATATTAAACTAGAATAAATAAGGATTATTTTGAGCACAAAGTCAAAAAAAAATTCCAGTTTCAAAAAGAATGGAAGGGGCTCAAAGTTGAGATTTTGCCAATTTCAGATGGTCAAAAGTTAGTCTCTTATTTTTCCTTTTTTTCTTCCCTTTTCATTCTTTTCTTCAAATTTCAAATTTTTAGACAAAGCTACAGGTTTCCCTGCTGGACCGATTTTGATGAAATTTAAAATATAAATAGTTACTACCAAAACTTTGATATAAAATTCATTTTGGAGCAAAAGTGACTTTTTGAGAGGACATCAAAATTTCAAATTTGTGCTATCTTTAACATGGCGAAAAGACATTTCTGACTATTTTGCACCCTGATGACGTCATGTATGATCAAATCTATTAATATTAGTAATTTTCATCCCTAATGGAATAAAATTTTGTAGGATAGATCCATACAGATAGAAATAGATTAACCTGATAAGAAGTGCTACCAACATAACAAAAATAAAATCCTAAAGTTTTATAAAATTTGGTCAAATCCTATTTTTATTGTTTCGAATTGATACCAACCGATGTATTTACATTGTTTAACGTTTTGAATGCATAATAAAAGATCGATTCATGGGATAGCTTAATATTTAATAAAAAAACAAACAAACGTTTAATTAATTTTTAAATAGACCAACCTATTAAAAAATAAAATTGGGGGATAAATAGTGACATTATGAAACAATTTTTCCAGTGTCGCCCGTTTTGAAATTCGAAAAAAAAAAAAAAAAAATTCGCTCCACCCTAATATACTGTATATTAAACGACGGAATTTAATAAGATAAAAATAATAACAGGCGAAACAGGCAAGAAAATATTATAGAAGTTGTATAACCGTTTGTGTGTTTATTGTTTCTGCTCTAAAAAATTTGAAATATTTTGTATTTGAAAAACAAAGATATAAGATTGAACATGAATTAATTTGTTCTATTCATATGTGAAATAGTTTTAAAAATAATTATAAAAGTTTTAAAGGGTTTACTTTTTTATACTCTAGCCCTATATCACTTCGAGATAACAATTTGATATCGGATATATTTAATCAAAATTTCACTTTTTCTTTTGCTACTCCTAAGTAACGTAAATAATCTTAAAGGTCCTTAAAATGCTTCATTTCTACCGAATATATAATCTTTTTTTATAATCTCCCTCGCAGTGACATTCCCCTTCAATGACGATTTTTTTTATATCCCACTAATTATAATTTTATTTTATTTCAAAACTTTATTATATCTGACAAATGCCTTTTAAGTAAATAGGAATTTTCGAAAATTTTTTTCTTGAAATCTTTTAATCGGAAATTACCTCAATTAAGCAAAAAATAAGCAATATGATTAAAATGGCAAAATCACAGGCATAGAAGTTGTTTAATGAAGGGGATTGATATAAAAATTGTATGATTAATATCGCTAATGAGAGGCAATCGAGTGAATATAAACTCCCCTAAAGTGGAAAAAAGTAAAAAAGGGCCGCCGCCTTAAGTCTTTAAGAAAGTAATAAACAAATGAAATGGTGGGGGAGATAAGAGAAAAAACGTTTTTCACATCAACGTTGATTTGTTTTCTTTTATTAAAAGAAAAGTGCACACTTTTTTTCTATTTTCATTTTAAAGGACCATGCTGCAAATTTTAGTTAGAACTAGAATAATCGAAGATATAAAAAAAACATCATAGGCGTAGCCAGAAATTTTTTTGGGGGGGGCCCAGGTTCAAGAGAATTTGACCCCACTGAGCAAATGAAAAGTAAATTTCTGATGATTTTTTTTCATGCATATATTCTAATTCTTTTTTCGTAAAATAACGTATTTTTCCAAAAAAAAAAAATAATAACAATTGTTGTTTACAATGACGTTTCAGTTTTTGCTTGGGGACCCCCTCCTGGGGAGGCAACAATTTTTGACTTAGTATGCTACTTAATTTATATACATATAAACAGTAGAATTTCGATAATTCGTATCGTAACGGGACCAACGGTTTGGTACGAATTATCGGGAATACCAATTATTGTAAGAACAAAATTAAAAAAAAAAATTAAAATATTGAAAAAGAATTTATAAAAACATATAACCAAGTATTTATTAATTTAAATAAGCGAAAAATGTAGGTACCGCCGGGATTTGCACCACGGATCTTGTCGATTTACGCTCAACACGCCCTACTGTTGGACCACAGTACGCACTCGCTTATTTAAATTATGATAGATCGCTGATTTCAGTCTACTAGAGAAACGCCGCTCTAATCAAGCGTTCATGGACCAACACATGATATATATAATTCTTTATTTATTAATTGCATAATTGAGTTAATTTCTCAAAACGTCCATCTAGATCGCGCCTCAGCAGCGGAGAAATCTGAACGCTTGATTAGAGCGGCGTTTCTCTAGTAGACTGAAATCAGCGATCTATCATAATTTAAATAAGCGAGTGCGTACTGTGGTCCAACAGTAGGGCGTGTTGAGCGTAAATCGACAAGATCCGTGGTGCAAATCCCGGCGGTACCTACATTTTTCGCTTATTTAAATTAATAAATACTTGGTTATATGTTTTTCATAATTACCTCATGGACCAACACATGATATATATAATTCTTTATTTATTAATTGCATAATTGAGTTAATTTCTCAAAACGTCCATCTAGATCGCGCCTCAGCAGCGGAGAAATCTGAACGCTTGATTAGAGCGGCGTTTCTCTAGTAGACTGAAATCAGCGATCTATCATAATTTAAATAAGCGAGTGCGTACTGTGGTCCAACAGTAGGGCGTGTTGAGCGTAAATCGACAAGATCCGTGGTGCAAATCCCGGCGGTACCTACATTTTTCGCTTATTTAAATTAATAAATACTTGGTTATATGTTTTTCATAATTACCTCATGGACCAACACATGATATATATAATTCTTTATTTATTAATTGCATAATTGAGTTAATTTCTCAAAACGTCCATCTAGATCGCGCCTCAGCAGCGGAGAAATCTGAACGCTTGATTAGAGCGGCGTTTCTCTAGTAGACTGAAATCAGCGATCTATCATAATTTAAATAAGCGAGTGCGTACTGTGGTCCAACAGTAGGGCGTGTTGAGCGTAAATCGACAAGATCCGTGGTGCAAATCCCGGCGGTACCTACATTTTTCGCTTATTTAAATTAATAAATACTTGGTTATATGTTTTTCATAATTACCTCATGGACCAACACATGATATATATAATTCTTTATTTATTAATTGCATAATTGAGTTAATTTCTCAAAACGTCCATCTAGATCGCGCCTCAGCAGCGGAGAAATCTGAACGCTTGATTAGAGCGGCGTTTCTCTAGTAGACTGAAATCAGCGATCTATCATAATTTAAATAAGCGAGTGCGTACTGTGGTCCAACAGTAGGGCGTGTTGAGCGTAAATCGACAAGATCCGTGGTGCAAATCCCGGCGGTACCTACATTTTTCGCTTATTTAAATTAATAAATACTTGGTTATATGTTTTTCATAATTACCTCATGGACCAACACATGATATATATAATTCTTTAAGAATTTATAATTATAAAAAAGGCAAAGGTCTTTTAAGCTCTAACTTGAACTGGTCATGAAATAACAATATTTAAAAATATACATATCTTTAATATATACAAATAACACGCAGGTATATTTTTCCCCTCTATAGGCCTATCGGATTAAAAAATTACAATTTTATAATTGGGGGGGGGGGGCGTATTAATTAATATACAGTCCCGGGCCCCTGTCTACTGTTACTCTCAGTTCAATTTAACACTTCCTCCATACTTATCCTACTTTTAGTGGAAAGAGTGAAGAACATTCTACGATATTCTACGATATATTTTCTAAAGTAGTTCAATTTCATATAATACAATGTAATGGGTGTTAGATTAAAATTTAATGGATTCTACAAATCACTTCCTTATAATTTTTTTTTTAAAGGTACCCGAGTCGAAATCGAACGCCTGGTTTGAACCTTTTAGTCCTGAATTCCCTTGTTATTTGATAGGATGTTATTTATTTACAATTTTGTGAAAGCCTACTGATTCTACCAGGAGAATTAGAAGATTCAAACCAGTACTTGAACGCCTGGTTTGAACCTTTAGTCCTCAATTCCTTTGTTATTTGATAGTATTAAAATTTGGTTAAAGCCTACTAAACCTACCAGGAGAATTTGAAGGTTCAAACCAGTACTTGAACGCCTGGCTTGAACCTTGCAGTCTTCAATTGAGGACTAGAAGGTTCAAGCCAGGCGTTCGATTTTGACTCGGGAAGTACTGGTTTGAATCTTCTAATCCTCTCGGGTAAAAATTAAAAACAGTGCGATCTCAGCGCCAAAGCTTTAATAGATGACCACCTTTCATTTTCTTTCATTCCTTGGATATTTGGATTTATTATCGATAAAAAAGAAGTAAGTTTTAAGATTTATTTTCATTTTTTTCACTAATTTTCTTTATTATTATTAATTATTTTTATTTATTTAAGGGTCAACGTTATAAAAACAAGCCAAAACAAAATGATAAGGTTAGCTGTTATTTTTATTTTTATTTTTTTATATAGATGTAATCTTATATTCTATTTAATTTTTTCAATTATATTCATTATAAATTTTAGTTGTAAAAACACATTGGCCTGAAGAAGCCACTTTAATTTTAATAAATGAATACATGGAAAAAATTTCTATATACGCCCCTGACATTGGCCATTCATGTCATTTTGAAAGGTAAGAAGACAAATTAAAAAAAGATTATAAATTTATAAAATTAATTTATATATTTTTCACATTTCCAGAGAACTAAAAGAAGTTCTTACTGAAAAGAAAAAATATTTTTCTACATGTGATAGCTGATGGTATAGGCCTATACAGTCAAGATAAAAATTAATGTGATTTATTTTAGAGATGGAAACTTATTTTTACATCCATATTTTCTTTAAAACAATTTCAGTAATGAATCTCCAGAAATATTGGAATCGACACGAAGAGCAATTGGAATTTTTAAAAATTTTTAAAGATATGTTAACTTATTCTCGAATTAAAGAAAATTGATATTTAAACAAAAAATATTATTTTATTTAAAGAATAATTTGATTTTCCTTTTATTTAAGAATTTAATTGTAGCGAAATGAAGAGCAAAACGTGAAGATCCATCAAAACATCAAAAAACAGACCATGTCGCGAAAACCACTTTTTTGGATTCAGGGGACCTCAAAACGTGAAGATCCATCAAAATCTCGACATCGAATTTTTGACATGAATCCAATACTTTCTCTCTATATATATTAACATATATAGATGTAAGAGAAAGTAAAAAAATTTCGGAATGTGGAGTGCCAAGTTGTATAAATTAGTCAATGGGGTATGCTTGTTTTTGGCAATGAGAAAATAACTTTTAGAGTGCTTTTTCAAATATTTCGATGGCATTTAATAGCACTTCTTCATCAGCGATGAAGTGCTATTAAATGTCTTCGAAATATTTGAAGTAAACACTCTAAAAGTTATTTTTCTCATTGCCAAAAAACAAGCATACCTCTTGCTAATCTAACAAAATTATCAGAACTTTTTTGTCACTCTGTATATATGTATATAAACAAATTTTAAATGAGAATTCATAGGCCTAAACTAGGATTCGAGCATTCAGTACTGCTGGTCGTAATAGTAGATCTGGTAGACTTAAACTAGTATTTCGAATACCTGGTCTGAGTCTAAACATGTCAAAAGGGGACATAAGTAGACTTTTAGAACCAAACCAGACTATCAAATTTCCATAGAAACCATGCTTTCAAATCCTAGTTTGATTCTGTTAAGTCTACTTAGACAACAATTAGATTCTGAGGTTTTGTAGACTCAAACCAGGCGTTCGATTTCGACTCGGGTAACTTTAGTAAATTATAAAAGAAATTATATATAATATTTAAGATATTATATTAATATATATCGCGTAGGTAAGCCGTGAAACGGAGATTTATATAATTAGATATTACTTCATGTACCCGAAAAAAGATATAAGGTGTGCCGCCGGAGTCGATCCACGGATCCACGGATTTGCGCTCAGTGTAGTAGTAGTACCAGTAGTAAGGGCACACTGAGCGCAAATCGGTGGATCCGTGGTTCGACTCCCGGCGGCACACCCTTATATCTTTTTTCGGGTACATGAAGTAATATCTAATTATATTTATTAAATTAGTATTTTTTGAATACGTAATATTTATTTATTCTAGGTATAAAAAATTTATTTCATTTAAAGTAAAATGAATTTAAAAACTATAAAATAAATAAATAAATTAAGCAGGTTCCATTCAATTTGCTATTCTGCAAAACAAAAATCGCTTCTTTTAGTTGATCAGATTAATATTTTCTATTATAAGGGTTTAAAGCAATAAATTAAAAAAAAAATTACTTTCCCTAAAAAATTGAGAAAATCAACAATCAGAGTTTTAAAGCTTTATAAATGTAATATAAATAGTTTTCATATTAAAATTTTATTTAAGTTATAAAATAGATTGGCTCGATTTGAATAAATAAAAATTAAATGTGAATAGGCACTGGTGTAAAAAAGAGGAGTTCAATTCTTTTTCCGTTTTATTTATTCTCCCAGGTTAGAAAAAAAATTAACTCCAAATCCGATTAATCGGTTTGTGAATTAATGGTATTTATATTCATGTTTCTTTTCAAAATGGCGTATATATTTACTTTCTCTTGAAAAGTTTTTTTAAGCTTTACTGATCATCAGTCTGAAATAAGTTTTCAATTATTGGTCGAGTTCTGATTTAAATGAATACATCGAAAAACTAATGAAAAAACATGAAAATTCAAGTATGTTTTTTATTTACCAAACCAAGGAGAATTTTATTTATTTACTTGAGTCGACAATATTGTTTTTTTGAAAATTGTTTTCAAACGAGTGAGAAAAATCCCCTTCCCATTAACTCGCTAGAAGGCCCTTAAACAGCCTTTTGGTCCACAGAGAGAGAGAAGCAAACATATGCACCATTCATGGAACACACACACAGAGTCAAGTTCACAAGAAGGCTTGATAAATTCCAGTGAGATAAAAAAAAATACAGTACTATTTTTAAATTTACGCCCCAACATCAAATACGATAATTTGGAGCTGGTGAATTACTGAAGTCCGTTGGATCGCCATCTGAATACATGAATAAATGCATAACAACGTGGGATGACAATAATACAACGTCAAACATAGGATATTACTAGGAGAATAGTAATCCTTTTTTTTTAAGAGAAGCAAAAACATCTTTATGGGAGGGGAACGGGAGGAATAAGATTTACACTTAAAATTTTTGAATAAGTATTGCTTAGTGAATAACTCGTCTCAATGTACAATCGATTTTATTTTATCATCTAAATTTGTGTCTGAAATTATGGGTGTTACTATATAAAAAATAAATATCAATAGGCCTATTTAGAATATTCTTTTTTACTATCGTTTTAGTCACTAGATATACGGCGAAAAAGAAATCGATTTTCTAGACACTTAAGATGTTTAAAATATTAATTTTTACTTTCTCTTGCCCTATAGGCCTATATGAAATATATAGAGAGAAAGAATTGCTATCATATAAAAAATTCGAAGTCGAGATTTTGATGGATACATGTTTTAAGGTCCCCTGAGTCCAAAAAAGTGGGTCCCGCAAATTGGTCTGTCTCTGTGTATGTAACGCTATTTAGGATGAAGGAATTGAGCTACCGGTATGAAATTTTATATTTAAGTTAGGTACCCTCCCGGACACTCAAAATAAACTTTTGAACAAAATCAGCCAAAAAGTACTAGTACTTTATTGATGTACAATTTTATTTTATTTTATTTTTTTTTCGATTTTCTCAAAATTTGCTCCACCAAAATTCTTTAAAATTCATAAATCAATTATTTTTACATGCTCTTTAAAATGTATATTCTCATTTTGCTCTTTAAGTGTTTTGAAACACACTTTACTCATGTACTTCATAGCAAAGATAGGAGAAATGGTAACAGAATGCCATGGTAACAGACAGTGGCGTAGCGACAGAGGAGCGAGTGGAGCGGCGGCTCCAGGGCGAAGGGCAGGGTGGGGGCGCCGGGCACATAAAATAAATAATACTTTTTATTTAATTTTTTGTCTATATTTTGATCCTTTTGTAGAACAAAAAATTATTTGGATCCTTTAATCCAGCGTTTTCCAAATTGTGAGGCGCGCCTCCCTAGGGAGTTTTTAATTAAAATAATAAATATGAATAAATAAAAAAAATATTTTTATATAAATTTACATTTTTTAGTATTAAAAATTTTTGTTTTTGTATTATTTTATTAAATGTGTAGGGGAGGGGGCGTCATACGATTAAATATTTTTAAGGGAGGCGTTGTAACATAAAGTTTGGAAACCAGTGATTTAAGGTAAGACTAATTCTAGAAAATTATACTATGTGTAAAACCCAAAGGCGGATCCAGGGAAGTTTTTCAGAGTTTTAATTTTTTTCTGACTAGAATCGAAGCTCGCCGAAGGCGATAGCATTGTTAATTATTTTATTTATTAGGTTGAATTGAAAAAAAAAATGTTTTTTATAATTTATTTTAGCTAAATCGAAGCCAAATAAATAGAAAACATTCAAAAAATAGCGTTGATTATATTTTTATTAGGGGGGGATGAAGGGTTGATTATTTAAGAAAGGCCTTGGAATATTCCAAATCACTTGTTGACATTTTTTTCCATCTCTAAATATAGTTAGATTAGAGCAAAAGGTATTTTTTTACTTCTGATAAAAAGGGAATTATTATTTTCATCTATTTATTCCTATTCGAAGAGAGAGACGTGTCTCGTTCAGTCGAGCGTGTGGCCGCGCGGCAGGCGGGCCCGCTGCTTGCTCTCTTTTTCAATTGTGTTTAAAGTGAATCAAAGTGAATAATTAATATAGTGTAACCCACCCTGACCTCACCGTCAACCAGCACACCCTCTTGAGTGTCTTATTAAAGGTAATTATTATGCATTTTATGGTTGAAAAAAAAAATAATAGAAACAAATAATTTGGCTGCGAAAAACGATTCTTCTGAATATGAAATTAAATATTTTGCATTTCACTAAGGGTAGAGGGTGAATATAAGCTGTTGAAGGGAGGAGGGTGAGCGTAGGTGTCATTGAAAAAAATTTGTTTTTTATTTATCTTTTTTTTTTTAAACACTTTCTCATTCACACTCACATTCACACACAAATTCACACAGTCTTTTCGGCAACTCAGGCCATATAAGACTTTATACGATACCCGTTATTAATTAATAATGTAAATATTGGGGGTCCAGGCATTTCAATTTAAGCCATTTGGTATCCATTTCGGACGGGGTCCGAACCATCGACGTTCGGTATAGAAGGTAGGCACGCTACCAACTAGACCAAGCCCGAGGGCATTTTTTTAAATCTTTTCTTAAGTCACCAATATTTACCATTATATTCTTCCTATTTGGCCTAAATTTTTGTTAATCAAATTACTTTAATATACTTTTACTCAGGGGTGGATTAAGAGTTTAAAATTAAAATAAAATAATTTCAAAATAAAATAACTAGGCTAAGGGGGAGGGGCGAATATTGGCCACCAGGACCAATTTTCCAAATGATTGCTAGTTTTAATATAACAATATAAATAAGAATAAATAAAAAAAATATTTTTTTTATTTATTCTTATTCTCGCGGAAGTAAAAAAAAAAAAATTCCTAGTCATATGCAGCCAAAATTATTGTGACGTTTCGGCCTTCTTAAGAGCCGGAGGCGAGAATAAAAAGAAAATTTTAATTTCAAAATTATAATTGTAATTTTTCATTCAAAATTTTCATTCAATAACTAGGATTTTTTTTTGACTCCGCTTTAATATAAAATTATATTTTTTAGCATTAAAATTTTTTTTTTGTATTATTTTATAAAATGGGGGAGGGGGCTTCATAAGATTAAATATTTTTAAGGGAGGCGTGGTAACATAAAGTTTGGAAATCACTGCTTTAATCAATTAATTTTTGCTCTGTTGTTTTTTGATAGAAATCTATGCATTTTTTATAAAATATGAGATTGAAATTTTAAAAAATAACCATAGTTTATTTCAAGCAGTCAACATTTAAAATGCAAGTTTGGAACTAAGGTGCTTTGGGAAACTAAATATATCTCGACACAAAAAATCTGGTGTGACTGACTCACAGCATATCAACCTTTCTTATCCCTCTTCAATAGAGAGAAATATATGCACCGTGCTGGTCACACGAGATTTTTTGTGTCGAGATATATTTACTTTTGCATAGCACCTTAGTTCCAAACTTTTTTGACATGATCGTAATACTTTCTCTCTCTATATATTTCATATATAGGGGTAAGGGGAAGTAAAAATTAATATTTTTATTAAATTTTAATTCTTTGAAGCTTATAACCAGGTGCTTAATTTATTTTTTTTTAAATTTTAATATTTGGGCTACTTAAAATTTTAAGGCAAAGCCTAAGGCTGACTGTTTAAATTTAATTATAATATATTATATAATTTTCATAAATTATTTAAATAAATCAATATCAGGATTTTAAGACTTAGAGAAATAGGAATTTTTTTTTTAAACTTAACTCATAATAATACTAATTGTTGAGTTATATAACCTGGTTTTTATGGATCGCACGTTACTGTTAACAAAAATAAATGATGGTGTGGTGAACACCTCGAAGGTGCTTTCAAAAAGACAGCACCGGAAATTGCCTACCCGGTCGACAAACTAGAATTAACTTTTCAATTTTATATTTTATTGAATAAACTTGGCAAAAGAGAAAACCCAGACAAGATATTGATTTAACGCGAAATGGTAAGAGTGGGGGAAGGTATGGGGAAAGTGCTTGGTGAAGATGATTTGGGTGAGGGTGCTGTACTGTAAATTTAGGCTTTTTTAACTAACAATTTAGAGAAAGATCTCACTCCTTAAAAGTAAAAAAAAGACCTTCAAATGCTTAACTAGGTTCAAATTTTATATAATAAAAATCTGGTGTAGCTGTTCGAACAGTTGTGTCGGCATATATTTAGTTTTCGCGGATATATTAGAAGTTATACAATTTATGAAAATCTGGTGTGACTCTGTCGCACAGCGCACGCACTTTCTCTTTATCTTCACTAATCGGAAGTTGTGTTCTGTGCTTGTCACACCGACTTTTTTGTGGATATATTGAGTTTCCGACAATACGGCACATTTGAATTCAATTTATAAACGGGGGAAAATATTTATATTTTGTTCCCATGGTAACCGTTTCTTCTATATTTCTATGAAGTAAACAAGAGTAAAGGGGTCTTCAGAAGATTGCAATGGTACAAATGAGATTATGGATTTTAAAGAGCCATCTTTAAAATAACTCTGCCTCTATATATAGAGTATGTATGTATGTATATGTCTATAGACACATGATTTGTAAGACGTTGTCACGTCAAAATAATTGATTTTTGAATTTTAATCAAAATCGCTGGAGCGAATTTTGAGGAAATCGAAAAAAACTGAAAAAGCACATCGAAGTACTAGTACACTGTTAAAAAAACTTCCAAAAAAACTTACTGTTTAAATATAGGACCTCTGTTTCATGCAAACTGGTTATGAATTATATGAGAAAGTTCAATTTGTTGCCAACCTAACAAATTTCTTGTATATTTTAAAATTAATTATTTTGGTAAAAAATTGTTAATTTTAATTTTAATTTTTATAGCTATTTAATTGAATTGCTTTATAAAAATTATTTAATTAGTATGACTTCAGTAAATATTTAAATAGTTTAGAGCGCGAATTTCAAACCAGAATTTAATAAATTTAGATTTGTGAAATCAATTTTAAAAGAATAATTTCAAGTTTCCTTAAAATAATTATAAAAATAATATTAATAAAAATTCCTTGAGGTAGTCGAGTTATTTGAGAACGTTTAGACCAGTGATTCTCAACTTGTCGCGGTGCACTTTTTAACGATTTCAAAATTTGGCGGCACACCAAAGAAAAAAGACTAGTTATAAAAGTTGGTAATTTCGTTCATAAACTTTTTATATTAAAAATTTTTTAAACTTACGTATTCTGTGTACATTAATATTAAATCCACGAAAGTATATGGGAACGACATGATTGAAAATTCATATTTTTTTACAGTGTACTCTTTGGCCGATTTGGTTCAAAAGTTTTTATGTCACGTCCCATGGGGGTGTAGGAAACTCTAAATATCTAATTTCAACCTCCTAGCTCTTTTCGTTCTTGAGATATATTGTTCACACACAGACAGACCATGTTGCAAAAACCACTTTTTTACTTTTGGTTGAAGTCGCGGGCACCACAAATGTGTATCTCCATCAAAATCTCGCCATCGAATTTTTAGAATTTGTATCCACATGAATTTCTCTCCACTTAATGTATCTTAACATGGGCTTATACATATAGGTAAGGGAGGGCTCTAGTATTACAATGCATATTGGGGGGTTGGGGGTATTGTAAAACGTTACCATGCGTTATATGGGTGAGGGAGGGATTCACATCGATTTCGTAATGCGCAACTTTTTGGTGGGATTGAAATAAAATAGTAAATTAGTTAGTAACTTTCCATGGGTTGATGTTTTGGGGGACTTGGAATCCCCTGTTGAACAACGATTTATGTACACGTCTTATTTTTTCTAATTTAAATAAAATACGAGGAAATTAAAGTTGGTAACCTTTTTGTTTATCATTTTCTTGGAATCCCTCTGTTGTATAGCACGTCTTATTTTTATTAGTTTCTCCTAAGTTCTTAGACCCGGCAGTGGTGTGTGGGGGGGGCAAGGGTACATTGTTCCCCTGGCATCCAGTACAGGTGAAGGGGGCAGGGAGAGTAGCAATGTCTTCTTTTTAGTTTATTTTTAAAAAATAAAATAAAAAAAAAAATTAAAAGAGCAAGAAAATCATTTTTTTTTCCAAATATTTTACATATTGGATTTCTGGCCTCCAGCCGTGGTGTAGTTGGTAACGTGCGAGACCTTCTCTATATCAAATGTCACGGGTTCGAGATCTCAGACAGTCCGGATGATTTTATTTAATCCATTTGGATACCAAATGAATTGAATAAATATAAAAAATATTCGTTTTCGTTTCGGGTACTTTGCTTGTAACAAAATTGTGACTTTTAGATGAAAATGGCCCACTAGTCGTTCCCTAACGTCTAGGGGGAGAGGGAGGTCCAAAAAAAATGTTACGGCTCGTTACATGGGGGAGGGGGTAAAAAAATCTTCAAAAATTGCGTTACGTAATTTTCCAAGTGAACGACCCCTAAGAGAAAGTAAA
>JAKCPI010021698.1:0-13944 GCA_023213315.1 Euborellia annulipes
GACTGTTTCAAGAGATTAGTCAAATAAATAAAAAAAACCTAAGTTGATTATGAAACTGATTCATAACAAAAGGATATGCGAGTAATTGGGTGAGAAAAAGTTTTAATAATGTAAATTGTTTGATTTTCAAAGGATATCTTTGCTTCTAAGAATTTATTAAATCTAGGGTGGATACATGGTAATATTATTCACCTGTGGAAAGCGTATCGGTAGCGTTTATCATCCACGGGGACAAAATCCATCATTATCATGTATTCGGCGGGGATCTAAACCGAACAGTCGTGCTTGGAACGTGGGAAACATTCGTCTAAAGATAAAGAAAAAATAAATAAATTAAAAATACAATAGACGTTAAGGCGGCTACACACGTAACTGCGAACTTGACAAGCATGAACGTGCAATATTTTTGTATAAGCAAACTGTAAAAAATTGCTCAAGAATTTTAATTGTGCAAGCCGCTTGATGCTCGATAGGGTTTTAATCATGCCCAAGCATATTTGCGCAAGCAAAAAAGGCATCTTTTTCAATATTGTTCAAATATTTTATATATTCGACAACAACATCTATGTGTGTTTTTTAACAATCTTTGGTCCCGAAGAAGGACGCGATCGGCGTCCGAAACGTCGACAAAAAGAAATTAAAATAGTTTTTTATTCTCCTGGCAGCAGATCTACCTTCCTTAAGACTTCCTTATCTTCGAATAAATAACCTTCCGAGATTGACATTTTTAGGTTAATTTTCGGCATAAGCTGTTTCTTGCACAAGCTTGCTTGTATCGTGTGTTGCCGAAAGGAATTTATGCATGATGGTATAGAAAGATAGAAAAAATGGCACATGCATGCAAGGGCGGATACAGGGGAGTGGGTAAAGGGGGTAATTACCCCCCCCCCCCCCCCCGAGATTTGAAAAAAATACTTTTTTTCAAAAAAAATTGATTTTGAATGTAAAATTTAAAAATTAATACTTGAAAATTTGATTTGTAATTATATTCTGGCAAAAAAGTACAGAATGCGCATTTAAATTACCGAAATTAAGAAAAAAAAATCTGGTGTGACTGGCGCACAGCACACAACTTTCTCTTACCTTCGGTAATCGAAAGTTGTGTTCTGTGTTTGTCACACCAGATTTTTCGTGTCGACATGTATTTAGTTTCCGACAGTACGGAACATATGAATTCAGATGTAAAATTTATAAGTCTGGGAAAATATTTATATTTTGTCCCATGGCATTTCTCCTATCTTCCCTATGAAATACAAGAGTAAAGTGGTCTTCAGAAGATTTCAATTGCAAAATGAGAATATACATTTTAAAGAGAATCTAAAAATTAATTGATTTTTGAATTTAAAAAAAAAATCGTTGGAGCAAATTTTGAGAAAATCGAAAAAAACTGAAAAAGTACATCAGTAAAGTACTAGTACTCTTTGGCCGATTTTGATTAAAAGCTTATTTTTCCGGTCCCGGCGGGTGTTTAACTTAAATATAAAATTTCAACCTCGTAGCTCAATTCCTTCATGCTTAAAATTGAACACACACCCACCCACCCACACACAGACAGACCATGTCGCGAAAACCACTTTTTTGGATTCAGGGAACCTCAAAACGTGAAGATCCATCAAAATCTCGACATTGAATTTTTGACATGAATCCAATACTTTCTCTCTATATATATATTACATATATACATAGGTAAGAGAAAGTAATAGTGTGCTGTGCGACGAGTCACACCAGATTACCCCCCCCCCCCCCGAGAAGCACCTCTGGATCCGCCCTTGCATGCATGCTTGTCAAGTTTGCAGTAACGTGTATAGCCGCCTTTAGGAGCAGGCAGCCAGGTAATTAATCTCCACGAATTAAGCTCTCTGTTTAGGAAAGAGTTTCGGCTATAATATTCAATAAACTGGGACATATATACGACCGATTCACGGTGAATAAATGGAATTTAATTGGAAGTAAAATAATACATAGCAGTTTTGTCTAAGGTGACAATTATTTCGCAGACTTTGTGAAACTTCTTGATTTTTAAGTTTATAATTTAAAATATCACTCGGCCCGGTGAAGGAGAATAATAAATTTTAATTGTTATAAAAAAGACACTAAAGGTAAATTTTATTATATAGTATAGTCTAATCAATACGAAGCCCGAAATCATTGTTTAATTAACAATAACATTAAAAATCCTAGAAAAAGGATGAAAAAATTAATTAAAAAAATAATACCTGCCAGCTTTAGTCACGATCATCTCGGTGCCAAGCTCGTGAAATTCCTGCCAGAGAGGCTTCATCTCCAGTGCCATATTAACAGCCACTAGTTTCGGGTGTAATTGCATTGGTGATGGTGATGACGGCGACGACGTCGAACCGAGACTATTATTATTATTATTATTGTTAATTGCCGTAGTGGAAGAAGCGTTCGATAACGTTGTGGAAGAGGATGTTGTTACCATTTTAGACGAACCAGTCGAAGGTGATGTCGGACTCTGTCCGGCTGTTTCCAAGCAAGCTAAAGGAATAATTATTAATTCACACATCACATTATAGATATTTATTTTGCATTAATTAATACATATTATAGATCTACGAGTATTTTAAAACAAAAAAATAGATAACAAAGCTGCAAAGACCCCTTCCACTCTAAAAACTTTGACCAATGATAGTGGCTTCTAAAAACAATTTAAATAAAAACAATACTTTCTATATACAGGGTGCGGAAAAAGTTCCCGCAATTTTTTCAGATATTTCAACAGCTCATTGATAATGCATAAAACAACAATACCATTTAATTTAAAGAATAATAACATTTATTAGTTCACTAACTGTAACAGCAAACAAAAAAATTTACAACAGATGTTCAAAATTGCCACCATCGGCCTCAATACATTTACGAAGTCGCTTGCGAAGATTGCCGACGATGCTCGCACACTCATCCACCGTAATCTCGTCCCAGGCATGCGTCAAAGCTATCTTCAGTGCGTTAACGGTGGCGTATCGTGTACATCGGGTTGAGATCCGGCGATTTAGGCGGCCAAACGTCTTTGCCCCAAAAGCCCGGAAACAGCTCTTCGCAGACGGCAATTGTTGATTTGGCGGAATGCGCCGGCGCCCAGTCCTGTTAAAGCGTAATTCAATCGGCGCAGAAGTGCGCCGTCGCCCACGGCTTCAGTACGTCGCGGAGGACTCGCTGCTTGTAGCTGGCGGCGTTGATTTTGACGTTTCACTCGATGAAAACCAGCGGCGTCTTCCCGGTGGCGCAGATCCCAGCCCACACCATCACCGAGGCTGGAAAATGGCTGCAACCGATCGTTTTTGCCGCCGCGGTCTTCTGCTGACCCTTCCTGAGGAGTTGGCGGCAGTTCTGGCGGTTGTGAAGCGGCTCAACTGTGAAAATCTTCTCGTCTGTGAAGAGAACATTGTTCAAACGAGCACCGGCGAGCAGACGAAGCATTCGACGGGCTTTTTGGAGCCGGTTCGCCTTCATCCTTTCGTTCAGGAAATGGACGCTAGCTATCTTGTAACTGTGAAGTCCCAGCTTCTTCTTGACTATGTGTCGGATGCTTTTTTGATCAATGCCGAGCTCTCTCGCCATCTTCCGCATCGAACGCTCCGGATTGCGTTGAATTTTGCACCGAACCTTCTGAATGTTCTCCGGTGTGGTCGCGGTGGTTGGACGGCCACTTCTAGGACGGTCCGCGATCCCGCCTGTCTCCTTGAACCGTTTCACGGCATCATAGACAGTCCTTTGCTTGAAGCCGGTCGTTCGAACAATGTCGGCTGTCTTCATTCCCACCTTGTGCAACTCAACAACTGTGACACGTTGATTTCCACGATTCATAACTCAAACACTACTGAAAATAAACAAATGAATAGCACAGTTTCTTAACGGAAATTTCACAAGGAATTCGATAAAATAATCAGAAATAAAAAAAAAAGACAATGATATAGCCGAAATGGCGCAAAAACAAAATTGCGGGAACTTTTTCCGCACCCTGTATATTTCATATATAGGGTAAGAAAAAGTAAAAATTACGGGTATTTTTACTTTCTCTTACCTATATTTGTAATATATAAGTATTGCGATCAAAAATTTGATGTCGATATCTACGGCCCGTAGAAAAAAAAATGAACTTTGATCACCCTCCCCTAAACGTCACCACTTCTCAAAACCCAAAGTCAAGTTCCAATCATAAGAAAATTTGAATATCTTTTGTAACAACTAATGAATGCTGCATACAACACCGCGGGAATAATAATTGACGAAGAAAGAAGAAGAATGAATGCTGCTGATTTTAATTTTTATATTAATAAATAATTTAACATTTTTATGTTTTTTGTTGGTAGGCCAAACATTCCCTAGTCCTCGATAATCGAACCAAGGCTTAATTTCCGAGCACCATGGGAAGTTTGATCCACAAAAAACCTACAATTTTTGCCTACCAACAAATTGTTAAATTTATCAATGATTTAGGTATTCATTGAATATTAATATCTTGTTCAAATATTAAATATAGATCTCGAAAATTATTTAACTAGAATTAATTATTAATTAACCTGAATCATTTACTAATAAAATATGTGATGCGAAAAGTGAAAAAGGACCTCTTTTCGGCGAAGTAAAATTATCGGTACGGGCATTTTAGTCGAATTAGGTCAAAAATGGCTTCAATTTAATACGATTCTTCAATATTTTCTATACAGGTTTATTCGGAAATTTTAGCGAAGAGAATCCGATAAATATTAGAAAATAATCGATTTAGTAATCTTAAATCTAGTAAATAAATAGTTTTTGTTTGTGTTTAAATGCGTTTTTCTCAAAATCCCGTTTTTATATCTATAACTTTGAAAGGCTGTAACTTTTTTAGTTTATGAGATAGTGGTTTTGGTCTTAAAATGTTCAGGAAATTATCCTCTACAATCAGTGGCGTATTCAGGGTGGAGCCCAGGGGGGCCGCCTCTCACCCCCCCCCCAAAGCCTTCGCCAAAACAAAAAAATACTTGTTTTCCCTAATGAAAAAACAATTGTATTTATTTGCGTTTTAAGAGTTGGTTCTTTTATTTTTCCTTACTAAAATTTTATTAGCACAATTCATATTGAGGAGGCCAATCGAGAAGGTTGAGAAGGATTCAATTTTATTTTGTTTTTTATTTATAATTCTTATTTTATCTAAAAAAAAGTTTCTCCACTTTAAGTTTCTTGGAGATGGAGGGGGAACCCCCCCCTCCGGGTGTTCATTGCCCCCCCCCCCCACCCTTCAAACAGAAATTCTGACTAGGCTACTGTCTACAATAAAATATTAATAACTCATTTTGTAAAATTTCTGACAAGAGGTCCCTTTTCACTTTTCGCATCAAATATATTTTTCAATTTTAGTAGTAAACCCAAATCAAATGGGCAAAAATAAAATTAGTTTAGAAATCAGTAGACTCAAAATATTCCAAAAAAGTGTTTAGTTATTGAATATAAATTTTTTTTAGCTGTATAATCACAAAAGAGATTGTATTTCGATCAAATGGGTTTTCAAAATAACAAATAGAAAAAGGTTTTGAGATGGTTCTGATATTTGATTTCTTTTGGTTGTTAAAATTTAAACTTTCTTCCTCGAATAAATTTATTTTTTTTTCGAAATCGGATTTCAACGCATTCTCATGTTGTGTAAAAGTTAATGAAATAAGTGTATTCAAGCGATGATTGTTAAATGACCTGTGTTGTCAAATTAGGAAATAAACCGACACGATCATACCAAGCCCAGACACATACACACATTGATATTTTCAGTAGAAGGTTATTTTGAGAAAGAGTTAATTATAACACAACCTGATGTGTAGGATTTTATTTTTTTCATCACATTTTTTTAACATTTATTAAATATTTAGCGGCAATTTATTGTATCACCGTTCTTGATGAAAGAATGATGAAAATTATGAGGTAAATTTCCAAGGAACCAAATAAAATTAAAACTCTCTCCCTCTCGTCTCAAATTTATAATGAGTGATAATCTATAACACGTTTAATAAAAAAAAATATAGCAAAAATAACTCGGATAAACAAAATTCTTATACTGCATAAGCTTATAAGTAGGGCTCGGATTTATAGGCACTAAAAATCTTTAAAATAGGCAGGCAACTAAGCACTAAAAATTATTAAAATAGGCACTTAAAAAGGCATTTATTGTAAAAATAGGGATTAAAAGCACTTAAAAGGCATTATTTAACAAATAATATAACAAATTTTAAAAATTGATGTCTTATTTTTGGTAATCTGGTGTGACTGGTCGCACAGCACACAATTTTTTTCTTAATTTCGGTAATTTAAAGGCGCATTCTGTACTTGTTTGCCAGAATATAAATACAAATCAAATTTTTAAGTATTAATTTTTAAAATTTTACATTAAAAATATTTTATTTTTTCGAAAAAAAAGAATTTTTTTTTTCAAATCTCGGGGGAGGGAGTAATTACCCGCTTTACCCCCCCCCCCCTTGAAATATTTTCTTGATAATTCAAAAAATTTTAAATTTAGGCTATGTATAGCTCGTAAAAAATTGAAATTGGCTATTTGAACTTAAAATAGGCACTAAAAAAGGCATTTATAGATGAAATAGGCACTAAAACCCAGAATCGGCCAAAATAGGCATTATAGGCACTAACAAATGCCTCTTATTTTATTCAGAATTTCATGAAACGTATACATATCATATTGGCCTAAATTTTAAGCCATAAATTAAAAAAAGGCAAATAGGGCGAAATCCGAGCCCTACTCATAAGTAAACATTTTGTTTATTCAAGTTCTCGATATAAGTTATAAGGGGTATAGGTTTTGCCTCTTGTGGGGTTCCGTTCTAATTTAGAAAAATAGGGACGTGGATGGGGAAATATCAAAAAATAATTTAAAAAAACTAGGTCTGAATATATTTTATTAAATATTTCTCTGCTATTGTATCAAAAGAAAATCTGGCATGGTGGTCGTACAGCACACAACTTGCCCTTTTCTTGGGCAATTAAAGTTCTGTGATCTATACTTGATACACCAGATTTTTTGCGTCAACATATATTTAGTTTTCTGCAGTACATTAGAAGTCAAGAAAAATTTATAAACCTATTAAGTACAAGAGTAAAGCTGTCTTAAAAGAATTTTGAGGTTAATTGATTGTAATGGCCGTAAGGAAGAACCGCATTAAATACTTTTGCGAATTATCGGTTTATTTGTAGATATTTCGATCCCAGAGAGATGGATTCAGCCTCAGTACAAGTAATAGGATAGATGTTTAGCAAATCGTCACAAACTCTCAAAGCAATATGACAAAGCAGATGAGCATTTCAAGAATGGAATTTTTTTATAGATTATAAAATTTGCATTAGTGGAATGCAAAACCTTTGTTGCTTGTATTGAGGATAATTTCATCTTCCGGGGATGGAAATATTTGCAATTAAACGGATAATACGCAAAGTTATTTAATTTTTGGCCGATAATCCTGAGAAAAAATCAATTTTGAGATTAATTGGCAATATATATTTTAAAGATCTAAAAAATAACTGATTTTTGAATCTTAATCAAAATCGTTCGGGAGAGTTTTGAAAAAATCGTAAAAAATTACAAAAGTACATCAGTAAAGGGAATTATTACACTTTATCTTATATTTGCGTTTCAGCGTGTTATCTAATTTAAATTTATAAAATGAAAACCTCGTAGTTCATTTCCTTCTTAAATACACACAGACTGACAGTCTAACCCACTTTTTTTTTGAACTTACTCAAAATTCTATCAAAATCTCGACATTGAATTTTTGACATGAATGCAATATTATTTCTAAGAATTTTAACATAGTAAAAACAAATAATTATAATATAATTACAATTTTTATTTATTTACTAACTAGTAAAAAAGAACCTGGAAAAGGTGGTACAGTGAGGAACAATATTAAGTCCCACCCATGCGTTTTCTACTTGTGATTATTTCATTGTTTTTATAAAAGAAAATGAAAATCATTATTGGAAATTTTCTAGGTTTCAACCATGATAGTTTTCATTAAAAATATATATAATATTTTTTTAAAAACAATAAAATACTAGTAGGAAACGCATGGGTGGGACTTGATAGTGTCCCTCACTGTACATTCAGTAGTATAAGCATTTGCATATGAAAGTGCCTACGACCGACGGTCGTCATTTGTGCATCATAATGATCCATAACGAGGAGGGGTTTAGAAGTTTAAATGCAATCAAAGACAAATCAAGTCTAAAATAGTAGAAGTTAATATGCCGGGACAATTCGCCAGAGCTATGGAGAAAATAAACCAGCGGTTGTTTTCCACATTAAAATAATTTATTTGGAAAATATTTCGACTTGCCTAAAGCAATTCATCCAGAGTGCATCAAATTATACATATGTGGAGCGTCTTTTAAAATGATAAAATTTAACATAAGAAGCCATTCTACCATTAAAGAAAACGTCCTCTCTAGTTGTAGAATGGAGCCCTCAGGGCTTGGTGTAGGGTTAGCATGCTAACCAAAAGTCGCGGGTTCGGACCCCAGGCAGTCCGATGATTTTATTTAAGCCATTTGGATACCAAATGGCTTAAATAAGAATGCCTGGACCCCCAATATGTACTCGTAAATTAATCAAAAACGGATATCGTAAAAGTCTTCTATGTTTTTTTATGTGGTATGGAGGACAGCAGCCAGATAGGTAGCCTCTATTCAATAAAACAAACTCCTTTCAACAAAACGTTTCGGCCAAATTTATTGCGCCATCCTCAGTTGTTAAAGCTGTATAAAAAATATTTACATTGTTTTATGTTAATTGATACATCAAATACTAAAAAATTATTTTTCCTTATTTAAAAAAAAACTTACAGTCTTATGAGAAAATAGAGTTGTCATATGTGTATTTTGTCATAAGCAAACATTTAATAAATTGCCTATGTATCACAACAATGTAAATATAACAAAAGTCTGTACGATGTTACACTGAAGAGAAAATTCGAAATGTCTTTGTTTAATAAAAATTCATTCCTTTTTATATAAACTCTCTTACAAAATTTTTAAGCGGATTTAATATTTATATATAGACTATTTATACTTTTATAATGAATTTTTTATTAAAATTTATTTAAAAGAGAAATTCCATCACTCACAGACAAAGAGAAGAAAATTTATTTGATTCAAAAAATTTTTTGTTTGTCTATAATATAAAAAAATTACTTCAAAAAACCTCTTGACAAAAATTGTTTTTTATTTTATATTTTTCAAAAACAACAATCAGTCCCTGGCATCATTTGCTATTCATAGCCGGATAGTAGGGCTGTATAGCAATTCCCTAGTCCTGCACAATCGCTTTGAAAATTTATAGCCCTAGGCCCATACATCTTGATATAACATTTTTCTGCTGTTAGTCTTTTGTATAAATTATCAACATGCGCCAATATAGCGACATTGTCAAAATCAAAGGCGTGCCCTGTTTCAACAGAATGCACGCTTAAGGCAGTCACTAATTTTTTGTTTTTTACGCTATTTTTATGTTCCGAAGTACGGATATGTAAATATCTCGATGTTTGGCCAATATATACATTGGTGGGGGGTGGACAATTTGTGCAATCTATTCGATATATAACAACATTATATATCGAATGTTATGTTCCGAAGTACGGATATGTAAATATCTCGATGTTTGGCCAATATATACATTGGTGGGGGGTGGACAATTTGTGCAATCTATTCGATATATAACAACATTATATATCGAATAGATTGCACAAATTGTCCACCCCCCACCAATGTATATATTGGCCAAACATCGAGATATTTACAACCTTTTTGTAAAATTACAAACCCTTTTCTAAAATTACAAACCGTGTTCTAAAATTACAATGCCGTTGTATTGTAAAATTAGAAATCGTATGGTAAAATTACAATATTTACTCTAATTTTCCAAGAGAATTGTAATTTTAAAATGTTTTTTGGTTGTAAAATTTTTTGAATGCATATATTTGTAAATTTAGTATACAAATGTATGGTAGTTATCATTTACAAGGAAAATTTGTAAATTTACTATACTAAAACATACTAAAATTAAAATTTTTTTTTTACAGTGTATAAATATGGAGAATATACGGTTAGAAAGAATGAATTCAGCTAAAGATTTCACCATTTATTTTTTTCCTATCATTTTATTTTACCGCGCTGCGGTATATTCTAATTTGAAAGTTTAAACCCCTGTAGATTCCGAACGGCTAATTAGATCAGATTAAATGAGATGTCATTTGGTGCAGAAAGAAAACCTCTAATAGAATAAATAAAAAAATCCCGAGTAATCAACTCCAAAATTAGTTGTTTTTTTTTTCGAAAAACTTCATTTTTTAAGCAAAAAATATCGAAAAAAAATCTGGTGTGACTGGCGCACAGCACACAACTTTCTCTTACCTTCGGTAATCGAATGTTGTGTACTGTGCTTGTCACACCAGATTTTTTGTGTCGACATGTATTTAGTTTCCGACAGTACGGTACATTCGATTTTCAAGATGTAAAATTTATAAGTATGACAAAATATTTATATTTTGTTACCATGGCAACCATTTCTCCTATCTTTTCTATGGAGTACAAGAGTAAAGTGGTCTTCAGAAGATTTCAATCACAAAATGATAATATACATTTTAAAGAGAATCTAAAAAATAATTGATTTTTGAATTTTAAAAAAAATCGTTGGAGCAAATTTTGAGAAAATCGAAAAAAACTGAAAAAGTGCATCAGTAAAGTACTAGTACTCTTTGGTCGATTTTGGTCAAAAGCTTCGTGTCAGGTCCCATGGGGGTGCCTAACTTAAATATAAAATTTCAACCTCGTAGCTCAATTCCTTCATGCTTAAAATTGAACACACACCCACCCACCCACACACAGACAGACCATGTCGCGAAAACCACTTTTTTGGATTCAGGGAACCTCAAAACGTGAAGATCCATCAAAATCTCGACATTGAATTTTTGACATGAATCCAATACTTTCTCTCTATATATATATATTACATATACTGTATACATAGGTAAGAGAAAGTAATAGTGTGCTGTGCGACGAGTCACACCAGATTACCCCCCCCCCGAGAAACACCTCTGGATCCGCCCTTGCATGCATGCTTGTCAAGTTTGCAGTAACGTGTATAGCCGCCTTTAGGAGCAGGCACTAGTTCTCTGGCCAATTTTGATTAAAAGCTTATTTTCACGCCCTAGGAGGGTGACTAACTTAAATATAAAATTTCAACCTCACAGCTCAATTTCTTCATGCTTAAAATTGAACACACACAGACACACACACACACACACACACACACACACACACACACACACACAGACACACAGACAGACCATGTCGCGAAAACCACTTTTTTGGATTCAGGGGACCTCAAAACGTGAAGATCCATCAAAATCTCAACATCGAATTTTTGACATGAATCCAATACTTTCTCTCTCTATATACATATATATAGAGGTAAGAGAAAGTAATAGCCCTTATTGTGCAATGCATAGCTACTTGACCATAAAAGCTACATTAAATCTAAATATAGTTTTAGAAAGAGTGGTTCAATACCCCCAGGTCTTTTTTTCTTTTTTTTTGATATGACGTCATTTTACCGCATGAGAGCACTCGGTGGGATTTCGATTGTTGAACTTTTAAACCCCTGTGAATTCCGAACGGCTAATCAGATCAGACTAAATGAGATGTCATTTGGTGCAGAAAGAAAACCTCTAATAGAATAAATAAAAAAATCCCGAGCAATTAACTCAAAAATTAATTTTTTTTCGAAAAACCTCATTTTTTAAGCATAAGTCGCAAATGTACATAATGGTATAAAGCCTTATTTTTGATAGCCTACATGGTAAAAATTTGACAATAACCAAATTGTTTCGGTTAATTCTCACTAAATTTGCAAATTCAAGATGTTCTAGGGCTCAGACATAGATTAGAGCAGTGATGACGAACCTATGACCCGTGGGTCAGACACTGACCTACGCAAGCTTTTTAACTGACCCACGATTGCTACTCATAGAAATTCACCTAAAAAAGTTGCAAGTGAAGGAGGAAAGAGGCGCACTAAAAATTTTAAATTGTCAAACCACGCCCATTTTAACCCGTTAAACCAATTGAATTTTAAATTTTCTGTACTAAATGTGCGTAATAAATATAACAATAGAATGGAGTCAGCAAAGGAAAGAATAAAAAACAAATTTTTCTGTCGACGATTCGAGCGCCAATCACACTCTTCTTCGGGACAGTCTAATGTCAATTCATATAGTAATTTGAGTATCATTTGACATCCACAAACTGAACTTCAACTAACATTAGCAATGTAAAGTGTGTTTATTTTCTGATTTTAATGTTAAAAAACAGGCATGTGTATGAATGCAAGGCAACTTGTACAATTTACTAACTTGTAAGTAATGTTAAACGGATAATTATGGACATAAGTTAATGTTAGTTGAAGTTCAGTTTTTTGTTGTCAAATGATTCTCAAATTATTAAAATCCGTGAGAATTGACATTAGACTGTCCCGAGGAAGAGCGTGATGGGCGCTCGAAACGCCAACAGAAAAATTTGTTTTTTTTTAATGTTTTGACATCGCCATCAACCCTCTGTGATCCGCCAATTATTTATTATTGAAATAATTTTTTTCAAAGGCAAAATCAAACCTAAATTGGCGAGGTCTTACTCCTTTGAATGATTTAGCCCTAGACTCGTATTAACTATAGGCCTATTAACTATCTAGTGAAAAGATGTTGATAAGAGAAGTGACTGTTCAACGATTAGAATGATAGGCAGGAAGAGAGGATGCCAGACAAAAGGAGGGCCTCTATCGAATAAAAATCTTCACTTAGAAGGCGTTTCGGGTTTAATTAAATAAATCCATCATCAGTTCTTAAGAGATTATTGGCAATCTCGAGGTGTACACCATTGAGATGCAGATAGAGTTGTTATATATAAACATATACAATGGATATACATTTGAGAAGTGGCCGAGTTAACTGAAGAGCATCTGACATCTAATATGCAAAGATTGTATTTTTATATAATTTTGAATATGTTTATATTTAACAACTCTATCTGTATCTCAATGGTGTACACCTTGAGATTGCCAGAAATCTCTTAAGAACTGATGATGGATTTATTTAATTAATTAAACCCGAAACGCCTTCTGAATGGAGATTTTTATTCGATAGAGGCTCTCTTTTTGGCTGACATCCTCTTTGCCTGCCTATCATTCTTATCTAGTGAAAAGTCTAAAAATTTAGAGAAATGGTTGTTGGTGTTGAAATGTCAAATGAAGACCATAATTTCCAGTTTGGAAAAAAAATAATCAATTGGGGTAGTCGAAATCTGACCTTCCATTTGTTTCATAGGAGTAGAGAAAGTATTCCACAACGAATTATGAGAAGCGGCGGCGGCAGCTGCAGCAGCGTAACAACAATCACCTCCAGCGGAACTAATGCTACCGGGTGAGGCTTGCTGTAGTTGATGCTGGTGATGATGCATTTTGTAACAGGTTGAAAGGGGTGAGTTCAAAAAGGCGAACGACAAGCGCCACTAGGGCTACCACCATGAGGGCTCATTCCACGTCGAATTTTCGTAACCACTGCAGCAGCACGCAAGCACTAACTGGCGTTTAGAGCCCGGGCGGAGCTTGGTTACCCGCGTGTTAGGGCGGTGTTTCAAAAGACACGCCCATCCCTCCACAAGCGAATAACCAATCAACAAAGGCCAAACCCACTTCACACCCATCTTACAAAGATTTATATTTCCCTTTGGAAATTTTATTATCGGGTTGTTGCATGTGCAGTAAGCGCGACAACAAAGGGTCTGTGTTAATAAAAATTATTTTTAGTTAAGAATTTTTAATTTTTAATGATTAATAGCTCTGACGATAGCCCTACATTCTGTATATATCTATTTGAGCATTATGAATTTTTG
>JAKCPI010021699.1:0-10308 GCA_023213315.1 Euborellia annulipes
GTATGAATTTTTTTAAGAAATTTGGGATGGGGTAGTTCTATATTGTGACATAATATTTGTAAAGGATTTGTTTGTATGTGACATGAAGGATAAGGTGGGCTAGAAAAAAATCAATAAGGCTTTAGACGATCCCACAGATACTAAGGAATAACCACTCATTGGGCCGACGACCTACGGATAAAGCAGGGGCGGATTAAAGGGGGAAGAAATTCGAAAAGTTACCAGAACCCAGTAATCTAAAGAAATTATGATTTCCGCTCTTTAATTTCAATTGAATTTGTTACCAGTCAATTTAACATAAATAGGGAAGGGGTTTAAATGGCCATAGATGCCGACAAAGTCTTTCAAAAAAATTTAAAAAAAAAAAACGCCGTTCCCGACAAAATTGAATTAATCCGCCACTGGGACAAAGTAGTCCGCCTGCTGAGAAAACCTAAAGGCCCTGGTTCAAGTCCAGGCGGACACAATTTTGGCCAATCAAAAACACAAACTCATCTTTTTCAAACAGAGCTCCATCTGGTAAACTTCAAACAAGTCTTATCTCAAGTGCCTTTCAGGTAGCCGTAATGCTAACTCCCTTATATCTGTTCATGCTCTACATATTCACACATGCTTATACAGTTGAGAGATTATTAGACATGTACTGAAGGGTCTTCTCCCCTCTTCTCGTCCTGCTTGTCAAGGGAGATTTGTATGTCAACAAATTTGCCTGACATTTCACCGTGAGAGACGATATATGATGAATTGATCCTTCGGGTTTGATTGAAATCAGTTCAGATCAAAAAGAATTTTTGTCAAGAAAATCATTATATCTTACGAAAAATGTATAAATTTCGTTTGATATGTGACTTTATGACCAAAGTTAGAAACTTTAAGGCACAAGTAGGCTATTAAATATGTATCTCAAATAACGTAAGAATTTTTCAATGCGGTTATGAAATAAATTCATTATATTTTTTAATGACCAATTAAAAAATTATGACGAATTTTTTTAATCCATATAATAAAAAAATCTGGCGTGATTGATCGCACAGCACACAACTTTCTTCCTTCAGTAATCCAAAGTTGTGTTCAGTGCTTGTCACACCAGATTTTTTTGTGTCGAGATATATTTAATTTCCAACGATATATTAAAATTCAAGATGTAAAATTTATAAACATGGGAAAATATTTATATTTTGTTACCATTCGCCTCTCTTTCCTATGAAGTACAAGAGTAAAGTGTGCTTCAACAAATTTTGAGAGCAAAATGAAAATATACATTTGAAAGAGCATCTAAAAAATAATTGATTTTTGAATTTGTATCAAAATCGTTAAGGAAAATTTCGAGAAAATCGAAAAAAAAACTGAAAAAGTACATCAGTAAAGTATTAGTACTCTTTAGCCGATTTTGTTCAAAACTTTCGTGTTATGTCCCAGGGTGGTACCTAACTTAAATATAAGATTTCAACCTCGTAGTATTTTTTTTTTTTTTTTGAGATATTTTGTCCTCAGACACACAGACAGACGATGTCGCGAAAACCCTTTTTTGGATTCAGGGGACCTCAAAACGTGTATACCCGTCAAAATCTCGACATCGAATTTTTGACATGAATCCAATACTTTCTCTCTATATATATTAACATATATAGAAGTAAGAGAAAGTAAAAAGCCTAAAGTTTTAAAAAATAAATTCGGATGTCGATCCTCTTCTCTTGATAATAAATTCATAGAGTATAAAAATAAAATAAATATTTACTTTGCATCCAAAAACTAATACTTTCGTTGAAAAAGTTTTTTTATAAGAGAATAAATTTAGAATAGAGTTATCAAAAATATTGAATATTTATTAAATATACAGAGCCTAAATGACTTTTCTGATATTTATGTATTGCCTTCGTTAAAGAATGAACTAATGGACGATTGCTGGAGTTGAATTCACGCCAAAAACAAATCAGTTCAAATCAAAATTTGATTAAGGTCCAATCATTATTTAGTTGACCACCAAATTGAATGACAGACGAAAATATTATTCCCAAAATATCATCTCAAAATTAATGAGTTTGATGGTAAAAAATTATATTTGGATAAAAAATAAACGTACGAAGGGTTATAAAATAAAAGTAAATTAATATAAATGAATTTTTTTTTTTACTTATAAATAATTATATTTGCATTTATTTTTAAAATTTTATAAATTAAATTTTAATACTGTCAGAATAATTCACGATTTCGTAGAATAATATTATTTTTTTTAGATATTAAAGGAAGAATTTTTTTTTTTTAAAGTGAAACTTTTATTTTATCCTCTCAAATTTTTTGGCTCTTCTATCAGCATGTCGCGTTACAAGCTGTGACGTCAAGGGCCGTGACGTTACAAGTCATGACGTCACAATCCGTGACGACAAAAATAGGATATTTTTTTTTTTTTTTTTTTAAATTAAAAGTTTTATTTACTTCATAATTTACAAAACTTACCAATCGCGCTCGTGGCGCTGTAATGTTACAATTTCTGTCTTGCGGCTTCAGACCTAGGTCTTTTATCCAGCTAGAGAAGTCTTCATATTTGTGGTCAGGGGGTGCTTGATAATTTGTTGCGTTCGCCTTTTTACTTTCAGAGAAAAGTTTCAAAAATAGGAAAGTTGAAATTTAATATATATGACGAATTATAAAAAAGTAATTGTGAGATTTAATTATTCAATTTTTAAAATGATAAAATATAATTTTTAAAATAATTTAAAATGATTCAAATCTTCAATCACTAAATAAATATTGTTCTCAGTTTTTAACATGCGTCTATTGATTTCCCATTTTCCAATTATTAAGTTAAGATTAAAAACGCGATTTTAATACCTTTAATTGAATAATTTTCTGAAAATTTTCAGTTAAACGCCTATGATCCGAAAAAAGTTTCACTTGCATCGTGGTTTCATAAAACCACACAATTTTTTTTTTTATATATTGTATTTATATTGTTTTTGTTTTGTTTTTATATTGTATTTATATTGTTTTGTAAAATGTTATATACTGTATATTCTGGGGATGGCCTTTGGCACCCGGCTTAATAAAAAAAAAAAAGAAAATTTTTTGTTTGAAATTTATACTCTTTTCTCAAATTCGGTTCTGGAACTCTGAACAAGAGCTTCAGTTTCAATAAAATACTTTTATAAATTTATTAATTTCATTTGAATCTCCTCACTACTTTTTATAAATTTATTTTATAACGGAACTTATACTATTTACAAGATAATCATAATTTTATTTTTTTTATTGTTTTGGAATATATTATCATCCTGTTTATACTACTATGGGTGTCTAGAATCCAAATTATGACGTACGATAAATCTAAAACTTCAAGGTTCTATCAACACCTAATTTCATATATTAAAGTTATAAATTATGCAAAGTAGAGTTTATTAGTTTGTAGATGGAAACAACTTTCTAGAAGGCGACGCTTATTCTACTAATTTTTCATATTTAACAAATAGCTGGGGAGGAAAATTTCTTAAATAATACTTATTACGATTTATATTAATAAATAATCAATCCAAACACATGACTATTCTAAACAAATTGAAAGAATATAGAGAGAGAAGATATTGGATTCAAGTCAAAAATTCGATGTCGAGATTTTGACGGATATACACGTTTTGAGGCCCCCTGAATCCAAAAAAAAAGTGGTTTTCGCAACATGTTCTGTCTGTGTCTGTGTGTCTGCGTGTCTGTGAACAAAATATCTCAAGAACGAAAAGAGCTAGGAAGTCAAAATTTTATATTTAAGTTAGGTACCTCCATGGGATGTGGCATGAAGCTTTTGGACAAAATCGGTTCAACAGTAGGGGAGACTGTTGTACCTAGGACATGGTGTACCTTGGACCAGTCCACTTATCTAGTAAGTGATGCAACCTAGCGGACTCCGGGTGATCCCTTTTAACCACTGTGGTCAAACCAGTGCACAGGTTGAGTTTTGCAGCTGTCAGTTTCTGTTTTCGGTTTTGCGTAGCAAAAGTCTTATTTTAATAGTAAAAGTAAAATTTTCGTTTGTCGGTTGAATGTCCGTGCTTCCGGGAAGTTGGTACTAGCATTTCTACTAACTGACTACGTGGATAACGCATTTTTTGGTGAGTAAAACGCTCACTCTGTTTTGAAAATTGGTTAGGTATTTACTTGTAGGTGGCCATTTTTGCTTAAAATGAGACCATCGTGTACCTTGGATACAAACGTCATCGTGTACCTTGGACCGCTGGTCCAAGACGTTGTAACGCATGTGTTGTGCAGAAATCAAGCTCCTCCTCTGATTCAGATGAAGCGTTAAGCCTTGTATCCACTGATAACGAGGACAGTGATGAAGAAGAATGCTTGTAGGGCCCTCGGGGTTTGGTGTAGAGGTTAGCGTGCTAACCTCGTATGCCAAAGTCGCGGGTTCGGACCCCAGGCAGTCCGATGATTTTATTTAAGCAATTTGGATACCAAATGGCTTAAATAAGAACGCCTGGATATGCCTAATATGTATATTAATCTCTATAAAGGGTACAAGAGGTCTGTCCCAAGGTACACGAACATCGTGTACCATGGACCAATTTACATATCAATAGATTTTAATTTATCTTGTCTAAAGTTATACAAATTTATAATTTATCAATATCTTATGTTGTTCTGAAAGGTTTAAACTATGGCTGGATCCTGTTCAAGTATTATAATTTCAAAAAACTTTGGCGTAAAAAAATAAAATGTAAAAAGTGGTCCAAGGTACAACAGTCTCCCCTACTAGTACTTTACTGATGCACTTTTTCAGTTTTTTTTTTTTTTTTTTTTTTCGATTTTCTCAAAATTCGCTCCAAAGATTTTGATTAAAATTCAAAAATCAATTATTTTTTAGATTCTCTTTAAAATGTATATTTTCATTTTGCCATTGAAATCTTCTGAAGACCACTTTACTCTTGTATGTCATAGGATTCGTAGAGGCCCTCCTTTTTGCTGACATCCTCTCTTCCTGTCTATCATTTTGAAATAAATTTTGTATGAGAATTAGATCTTTGAAATAAAAAAATATTTTTTGGTTTTACTCTTTTTGTCAGCCCATACTCTGACTAGTCCCATTTGGGACCTTGGCTAGCTAAAGAGTGATATAGGCGCTCGATCCCCCCCCCAACCGTTCAAAAATTCTCACTTTCGTCAAGTTCTTGATCAATGTATATACCAGTATACTTGCATATGAAATAAAAAACTGGAAAAATTCTAACAATTTTTTCAATATGTAAGTTAGGGCTTACTTTTTGTCAAAAACAATAATTGGGTGGGAGGAGCGGGCATTCGTCCAGATTTGCCTCAGCCCCCATGTTTCAGGGGGGGGTGAGTGAAATCACCCTGCCTGGGTCGCTAAATATGGCCGCTTGTTAGGCTATTGGAGAAATTCTTTTGGCTACGGTCCTGGCATCATTAATGAATTAAAAAAAAAAAGATTAAAAGGTGAACCAATCTGATACTGGTAATAAAATATTATATTGATATTAGACCAACCAATTTATTCGCAAAATTTAAACGAATGAATGAATAAATTCTCCTGGCCAAGCCGAGAGAGTCCATTTCAAATTATTATAGTTATTAAACTCATTTGTTGGTCTCGTCGCTAACATTTATTATTTTAATACTATAAAATTTAATAAAATTTAACTTAATTTATTATTATTAATACCTTAAAAAGCAGCTAATAAATCTCTTTTTTTATGTTTTAGGTTCGTTATTTTTTATAGAATATTGACTCAGTAAAATGCATAATTAATTTACTAGTCTACAATTCTTTATTTCATGAATGTTTTTTTTTTTGTGTTAGTAAATTATCTGAATGTACTTGAAATATAAATCAATAAACGTTAAAGTTAAGTAAATTTATTTTAATGATATTATATTTTTAATTTTCTATAAAAAGTGAAAACTATCTTTTATTGTTCATTCATTGATCATGTTTTAATGCATAAAACTTATTTAAATTTTACATATGTTGGCTGCAATAGAAAACATGCTTGCCAGAAAGCTTTCATTTGTATTGATGCCTTTTCAACTGGTGCCAGGAAATCTATTTATTTATAAATATTAATATTTTATCCATTAAATCATGAGCAATGAATGATTCGTTCTTCTTCTATTTAATTGCAGATCTAGTATCCCTATCAATATTAAATAAAAATAGAGGGCCGAACTAAGCCGAGCTCACAACTTTGCCCACCCAATATTCAAAGAAATAACGCAACGCGTTTATTTGTTTTGATTTTGCTCTGTGGCTATGATCAATTTTCAAATTGATGATTTTCTAAATGATGGTGCGACGTTTACACAAAAGCTTTTTTAGTTCTTGACCTTTACCTCTAGTTAGTGTGTGCAAAATTTCAAAACAATTGGATGAATAGTTTTTGAGATTTCGTTGACGAAAAAAAATTACCACAGACATACACACGCTCATACAACATCATTCCAAAAACTACTTAAATGGATTCAGGGGACCTCAAAACGCATTTTGGCAGCTTCAGAAAAATTTCGATTTTTTTTACGATTACATTAACTTTACCTCAACCTACGGTTGATGGGCAAAGTTAATATGTGTGCGCCATTTTATTGTGAGTATTCTTTCCAAAAGAAGACAAAAAAAAAAATAAAACTATAATTTATTTATGTGAAATAGGCCTTAAGCATTACCTATCAATCAAAATTGTTCTTAAAACACGATATATAATTTTTAATTTGAATAAACCAAATACTTGGCAAAAAATTCCCCGGGAAAGAATACAGCCTGTTTGAGTGTTTGAAATTTAGAACTAGGAGTTTTTTATGTTTTACTATGATGGGATAAGTTTAATCAATAAATAAATAGAATGAAAAATATTTTTAGAAAATTTGTATAGGCTCTTATTATTTTATGTCTTTTTCGGCATATGATGGCCATTTAGATCCATATATATATTTGTAGCCAAATGAAATAAATTTTTTCGTTTGAAACGAGATTCGAACTCTCAACCTCAAATAAGTCGATATAAAGTAAAACAAAAAAAAAAAAAAATTAATTGTTTGACACTCATTTATATATTTCCACTCAGAAATATTTATAGCTTTGAACTGAATGAAATCGTATTAGTAAGGCAATCTAAATAGTCACAAGTACAAAAATAAAGAAATCAAATAAATAATTAAATTACATAGGATCTCAAACCAGGTGATTTAATTTAAGCTTCACACAGATTCCAGGTTTAGGTAGATGGATTTTTCAAGTTATAAATAAGGGAAAATAAAATTTCACTTATTATTTATTAAAAATGGCCAACTCGATGCGCAATCTAAGTTTCGTCCTATCCTATAAATAATTAAAAGAATAAGAACAGCGAAGCAAAACAAAATAGGCGCCTATGAGCCAAGTTCCAGAGTATAGAGAACAAGCCGGCACATCGAAGAGCCTGACGCTTGTTTAACAAATGAGACAAAGGCAAATATTGCGACAAAGAAGAAATACAGTCTTAATTCAAATAGCTTGTACGAAATTGCCAGCTGCAGACTCGTAATTTTTTCTTTGAAAATTAATAATCCAGAATATAGAATAATAACCAAGAAAAATAAATTTTTAACTCCTAAAATAAACTTCTAATAATAATGTATTTCTCCCTTAGGAAGAGGCATAGAAGATGAGGATTAACCTTTTCTCATAGGGTTACGCATAAACTTTGAGTTCACTCTAAACATTAATAGGATAACTGAGCAAAACGTCTAAGTCCTATATAAGTTCCTTGGAAAAGATCATTCCCAAATTTTTAATTCTTCTCTCTCTATTTTATATTAATTTGTATTTTAAGCTTGATTGACAACAGAATCATACGGGGTGAGTCCCACGTCATCTTAAGTGATTCTTTATATTAAGTCATTTGCCAAGTAAGACTTAGAATAAAGATAAATATTTAGCAATATGGAATTAGTAAATTAAAGCGTTACTGCCTAGAAGATAGGCAACCATAATCGCATAAATTTCAATCCTCATTTCCTTTTGCTTTATTTTGACCACACAGAGGCAGACACTCTTTTAGACCCAAAACGTGTATTATCATCTCTACCACGAATTTTTTACATTAATGCAATACTTCCTCTCTATACCCTATATTAACATATATATGTAGTAGAAAGTAAAACTTCCCCCTCTCACCTCAGTTTAACAAGTGATTTGCTCAAACTCATGGCCTATTGCTATCCTTTTTTTTGGGAAGAATAATAAAAAGAGTGGATAAAAATACTTTTAAAATTGAGATTAATTCGAAGCTATTAAGTTTATTCTTAAGATGAAATTTTTCACAAACTCTAACATACTAGAATAAATGCGATTTTGATATATTTGTGAAATTTTAAAAACTTTTGAGCAAAATTTACACCTACTAAATCAATAAAAAAAAAAAAAACCCACTTATTAATATTTATTCGATATTTACAAATGTAATTAATTTCCGTTGATATTACCAAAAGATATTGTTCCCATAGAATTTAGTTAAAAGAAATTAAAATTGGGTTAAATTACTAGGTCAAAGATTTATTAAAAATTAATTTTGATTCGAATTTCGATACTCTTGTACATTCTTCCTAAGTGATTTCGCAACTCTGATACAAGAGTGTCGAAATATGTATCAAGTTTTAAAAAGTTAATTTTTAATATATCATTGCAATTTATAACCTAGTGTTTTTAATTTCTAAAATATTTTTTTTTTTTGTCTTTGACAGTGAAAGCTAATTTGTCAAAAAGTGAGAGAGAAAAATTCCTCTTAAAAATAAGAGTGATCTTATGAAATTTTCATAATTTATAATAAAATCGATTATGACTGGGAGGTTCATTCAGCTTGAGAGTGTCCTTAAATATCTTGTAGGGTTCATAACTCGAGTATAAAGACTACTCCATAGACAGATCTTTGATGGCTTATTAGATGAGTAAAGAGTCTCAAGCTCTAATAGTAAAAGGAAAAATTTGTTATTAAATTAGGTGATAAAAATTAAATGTTTATCTTCATCATCGTCACCACAAAAACTCAATTTATGTATGGCATTATTCCATTATTATATTTTATATATCCGTCCTACTGTTGATGAACCAACATAAATTTTATCATACTTTATAATGAAATATAAAAACTAATAATAATTATAAATAAACAAAAATATTTTTTTAAAACCATAATTAAAATTTCATTCTAAATGTATTTCTTGAGAGGCCTTTTAATATTTAGGTGATTCATTTCGTGCCATTAAAAAATTTATAAAAAAATAAGTTTCTTATTATTATCTTTTTCCTTCTATATTTTTCCCTCCTCATTAAAATGTTGAGATCATGTCAATGTTTGAGAGGGAAGGAGAATAAAATTGAAAAAATTCTCATAAAATCATTTTTAATTTTTCTTCAAGACTCAAACAGGATGAAATTTAGCGATCTATCTAATTGCAAGTATCTTCAGATATCAGATAATCTTCACCTGATTGTTATTTCCCACAAAAATACAATCCGTGTATTAGTTTGTAAAACAATTTGGAAATTTATTTGTTATTTTATTGCATTTTACTAAAGAAATATTTATTAATTTAATAAGCGAAAAAGTTGGGTACCGCCGAGAACCGCACCACGGATTTGTCGATTTGTACTCAACATGCCCTACTTCTGGATCACAGTACCGCACTCGCCCTATTTAAATTTGATAGATCGCTAAATTTCAGGGGTGGCGTTTCTTTTGTAGACTGAAATTGAGCGATCTATCTAATTTAAATAGACGAGTGCGGTACTGTGGTCCAGAAGTAGGGCATGTTGAGTACAAAATCGACAGATCCGTAGTGCAACTCCCGGTAGTACCTACCTTTTTCGTTTATTTAAATTAATAAATATTTGGTTATATGTTTTTCATAATTAAATAATAGATGATATATATAATTCTTTGGTTTACTAACGTTTACATCACGGCTCGAGATGGTAGGGATCAAAAATATTCTATTTAAAATTAAATTGTTGGCAAAAAAACAAAAATTTTATCCTTCTTTCTTACCCAATTTATTTGTCCATAAAAAATTATTGATGGGGCACCTATGAGTGAAAGCTAAAACGTACTCGTAGAAAAAAGGAAAATTCTCAACAGACTTGGAGTTTTAATAATTAGAATTATAGAGTATTTTTTGTCAAATAGCGGTTTAATAGTATAATTAATTAAATTGTATTTTTATTACATGGTATTTCTCTTTAAAATAATAGAAAAATACATGCTGGCTTTAAGGAGAATAGAAATTAATGAAAAAATCTGATGTGACGGACCGCATAGAAAACAT
>JAKCPI010021700.1:0-18026 GCA_023213315.1 Euborellia annulipes
TAGGTGGTCTAAAAAAATGCCTCTCTAGATACGTACATAAAAATTAAAAAAAGATTCCCTGACCCTCTTCCCGTTGCATGGTATTCCACAGAGGCTAAGCAACTCCTAAAATGTAGTATTTGAAAATAAGCTAAAATTTTTTTCATGGAATGGGGGAGGGGTCCTCTTCCTAGATTCAAAAATTCTAAATTAATAAGGATGTCTTCTCTCATTTGTTAAATTCAGAAAAAAATAAAAATATATAAATATACATTTAACAAGACGGGGGGGGAGTGTTTTTTATTGGTGAGGCCAAACATCGAATCGAGGTATTTTGAATACTATTATTATCTTATTCATATATACCACAGTCTCAAAATATATTTAGCGATAAAAAAACATGAAGATTACGCCCTCTTAAATATAATAAGGACAATAAAAAAAGAATTTTATATTTGAAAGAAAATAGAAAATAAGTTGGGGACGCTTCTTGATTAATATTTTACAAACAAATTGCATTTTTATTAAATTGCTTTTTCTTATTATTGAATTGAAGCAAGCCATCGAAAGAGAAAGAAGAAATTTGAGAATGTAGTCTCTCTCTCGCAAGTGCGCCTGGCAATAGCAAGATGCTACCACAAGGCAGAGCAATTTTCTGGTCAATTGCCTTACGACTATCTACAAGCGTTTTTTCTCTTCTCTTTTTGTATTTTATCGAGCCCCGAATGCCTTCAAACAATATGTGCGTGCGGATATTGATAACAGCCATGAGTGTGAGGATAATCCTCGTGCGGCTTGACAGACGATCACAAATAGATGGGTGGTTGAGGTCGGGTCTTGGGACCAAGTTAGATGACCCCCACCGTTCAAAGGGGGGTGAGGGCTCGAGGACTTGAACGCGTGCGCGAGGGCTTCAACTGTCGGCCGCGAAAGCACGGGCGTGCATCCAGTTGGGCTTGGGATCGCGCAGGTGTCGGTACTTGTGGGGGCCCACAGGTGCCGCCTCGGATCCGACAGTGTCACTCAAGACAAAAAATTAAGAACATGATGATGCCTCCTTAGACCGAATCATGAGAGGGACGACGCTTTTTCTCATCGTGCTCTTTATTACTCCTTGGTAAGCGCACAAATTTTTTTTTTCCGCTCTTTTTAATTTGTAACAGCAAGATTAAAAAAAAAAAGGTCAGGAACCTGTGGCTTACAAAAGTTAATCGATTAGATAAAGTCGTAAAACGAAATCGTATCTTCGGGATCCTTTCTTCCAATTAATCGCTCGCAACTTGTACGCCCATTATCCAAATGGAGTTTATCCAACTTGATGGGAGAAAGATAAGACGTTTGAATTAAGAGGGATGGCAGGGAGGGGAGAAGAGGGCTCAATGACTTCTCAAAATCAACCTGGTTTGTTCGTATCAAAATGGCAAGCAGTTAGTCCGCTCTAATCCCCACGTGGATGCTTAAAGAGGGGAGCAGTTTGCGACACACAAAGGCATCTGTCTTGCCTCTAATCCGGACAAACTGCCTCAACTTCCATTACTTATAGCACCAACTGTCCACCGATTCGCGCCCTTCGACCTAACATATGACTCCATTAAACCCATTCCCCTCGACAAAAGCTCATCTATAAATTTATAAAATCAATCTCTATTACGAATTTATGAAGCATGTAATTAAAAACAAAGAGATAATCGTAATTCTTTTTATTTTATAACATTGATTATTAATTATTCATATTACTAAAAAAAACCACATATTTTTTTAAAAATAATAACAATATTGAATTTTGGATTTATTATTTAATGTCATTGTCATTGAGAAATTATTTTTTACTTTCTCTTACCTCTATATATTTTAATATATATAGAGAGAAAGAATTGAATTCATGTCAAAAATTCGATGTCGAGATTTTGATGGATATATACGTTTTGAGGTCCCTGAATCCAAAAAGTGGTTTTACCGACATGGTCTGTCTGTGTGTCTGTCTTCAATAAAGCATGAAGGAATTAAGGTAACGAGGTTGGAATTTTATATTTAAGTAAGGCATCCTCCTGAAGCGTGAAAATAAGCTTTTAAACAAAATCGGCCAAAGAGTACTAGTACTTTACGGATGTACTTTTTTCAGTTTTTTTTTTTAGATTTTCTCAAAATTCGCTCAAAAGATTTTGATTAAAATTCAAAAATCAATTATTTAGTCTTTAAAATGTATATTCTCATTTTGCCATTGAAATATTCTGAAGACCATTTTACTCTAGTACTTCATAGAAAAGATAGTAGAAATGGTTGCCATGGTAACAAAATATAAATATTTTCCCATGTAAATTTTACATACTGAATTTTAAAATATGGAAGGCCCCCGGGTCTGGCGTAGTAGGTAGCACGCCTACCTCCTATACCAAACGTCGCGGGTTCGGACCCAGGCAGTCCGATGATTTTATTTAAGCCATTTGGATACCAGATGGCTTAAATAGAAATGCCTGAACCCCAAATTGATATATTAATTACAACGGTTATCGTCAAAGTCTTATATGGCCTAAGTTGCCGAAAAGACTGTGTGAATGTGTGTGTGAGTGTGAGTGTGAATGAGAAAAAAGTGTGAATGTTTAAAAAAAAAAAAAAAAAAAAATATGGAAGGAAACTAAATATATGTCGTCACAAAAAATCTGGTCAGACAAGCACAGAAAACAACTTTGATTACCAAAGGTAATGCGACCAATCACGCCAGATTTATAAGGTCAATTAATATTAAGTCGAGTTCTGGGCATAAGTCGAGTAAATAAATTTGGGATGAACTTAATGAAATTTCATTTCCTTATATTGCCTAGATAGATAAATAAATTTATGAAGTCAGTGGCTATTTTTCCTACAGACAGGAGAAGGAGCAGGTGTGCCAAAAATAAAAGCCTCCGATTTAATACAATTCAACGAGACGTTTCCCTGGGCTTTAACAATTTTGAACGACCGAAGATGGGTAAATAAAATTCACCCGAAACGCCTCGTTGAATTGTATTAAATCGGAGGCTTTTATTTTTGGCTGCATCTCAACCTTCTGTCAATAAATAAATTTATTTATTTTTTTTTAAAGAAAAAAACATTCACACTTTTTCTCAGTCACACTCACACTACACACATTCACACAGTCTTTTCGGCAACTCAGGCCATTTAAGACTTTAGACGATAACCGTTATTGATAAAATACATATAGGGGTCCAGGCATTCTATCTAAGCCATTTGGTATCCAATTGGCTTAAATAAAATCATCGGACTGCCTGGGGTCCGAACCGCGAACGTTGGTATACGAGGTTAGCACGCTAACCTCACGCCATGCCCCGAGGGCAAAATTTATTTATTTAAGTGTATTTGTTTTAAATTTATCAAAAGTGCGAGACATCCCATATACTGTATTTATATTGATTTGATCAACTTTTGTTGAAATTATATCTATTGTATTTCTTTATAAAAATGTTTAAATAAAATTGTCCATTAAAAAACAATATTTCAACATGAAAAAACCGTATTATAAAAGAAATTATCCATTCGTTAAAATGATAAACGATAAATATGAGTTAGAATAGGGTTTCGGTATGCGGTAGTTTTTTTTTTTTTTTTTTTTTTTTATAAAAAACATTCACACTTTTTCTCATTACACTCACACTCACTCACCCATTACACTGTCTTTTCGGCAGCTCAGGCCATATAAGACATTTACGATAACCGTTATTTATGAATTTATATATATTAGGGTCCAGGCATTTATTTAAGCCATCTGGTATCAGATGGCTTAAATAAAATCATCGGACTGCCGGGGTCCGAACCCGCGACGTTTGGTATATGAGGTTAGCACGCTACCCTCTACACCACGCCCCGTGGGCTATGCGGTAGTTGGAAAAATAAAAACAGATTTGTTATTGTTATCATTTCGTTTGCCTGTCACTCAAATCTTCTGAGCTATAACAAGCAGCCAATTTCTATAGTCGTTCGATATGTTTATTTTAATAATATTGATATGTAAATAAATGTTAACAATTCGACATAGAGGTACAAGATGTCTTGACTCTTGTGCTAGGACCAAGAGTTCGCTTCTCGTAATAAGCAATGTAATTTTTCTAAATTATATTAGCTATTAATTAAATTAGAAAAATAAGGTAGGGGCCAAAAAAGACCTTAAAAAATAAATAAAAAATCTGATCTGTGTCTGTGTGCTTATGACCACACGAAAGAAGTGAAAACTTATATGATATTTTTAAGTATTATAATTCTCGTATGTTTTCTATTTAACAAATGAAATATTTCAAGGCGACACAAGCGTGTGACGCCGAGTAGCGTAACGTGACGTTTCAGCTTCGTTCACTGTTCAGAATTAGAAAAAATGAGCAGGGCAAACTTTAAAAAATGATTACTTTTTAGCCATGAAGAAGTGCGTGATAGACATAAGAAACGTTGCTAACAAATGCGAAACAAATTTGTTTTTATTTTCATACGGAAGCAACACAGAATTCCAAATATTTCTAATCAAAATATTCCATAATCTTAAATAAAATGAGGAATATGTTGGAGGCTCACTGGTGTAGCGGGCTAGGGTGGCGGCATAAAGAAAATCCGTGTTCACCTCGGATGGGGGATTTTTTCTTTAAATAAAAATATTTATTTAATGTAAAACAATCCTCAGCACTGGATTGGAATATTGGACCTCACCAGAATAGACCCCAGGCAAATCCACGAGGAGAGGGGGGTCGCTGTGACATCCCGTATGAAGGGTAGTCCCTCCACTAACTAGGACATTGTCCCTAGCATAGAAGAGGTTTGAACCAGAAATAAGGAATAGCTCGTTAGCTATAAATGATCGCAGGAGGAGGAGTTAGAGCCAGAAAATGATGTTGACTTCAAGGGGTCCCGGTAGGGGGAAAGGGGGGGGGGCGGGTGGGGTTTAAGTGTGTTCTCTTTGCGCAAAAAAACACCGGGAAAAAAAAGGGATCCCAGTAGGAATTTCAAATAATAATAATTAGGAATATTTTTGTTTAGATTTTTTATCTTAACTTTTTATCGACTAAATATGGCTTTGATTGGAATAGTTTGTGACTTTCAAACAACGCCCTATATGGCGAAGCACCAGTCAATATATAAAAGTACTTTTCAAGATGAGTTTGTGTTTGTTTGGGCATATTCACACCGTGGGCTCGAACTACAGTAGGATTTCCCACAACTTCAAAGGTGCGAAAGTTCCAATCCTGGGAGCGCGAATATAGCTAATCAAACACCAGCTCATCTCGCAAAATATTTTTCTTTTTATTATTTTTCTGAATCAATCAAAATAGGGTTAAATGTTTTATAAAGTTCTTACATTTGTCTATCAAAAAAAAATGTAAAAGAAATATTAGAGTTATAGATTAAGATGTTTTTTTTTTTTTTTTTTTTGAAAAAACAATATGAAATAGCTTAGTTAATTACGGGATAGATTTTTTAACAAAATGAGATTAAAAAAGAACATTATTTTTAGTTGAAAAAAGAAAAAATTTGGAAGGATAAATGTGAAGTGATTGCCAAATCTCTTTCTTCCTCACGATTCAGTTTTAATTAGTTACGAAGAAACTTTTCCCTCTCGATTTTACGAAATTCAACAATTTATTCCATTCTTTGCAGTATTTTATGATTATCAATTATATATAACCAAAAATAAAATAAAGAAATAAGAGAATTTTTATCAAATAGCTTTTTGAAGTTAGATTAGCCTATTAAAAAATTTGGTGACTGAGCTCGAGATCTTTCTAAAAGAAAAGAAATTTGACGAATCGCCATTTTTAAGATCAATTTCATATATAATCTAGTTTTTACAGACTTTGCAACGGGCCCCTCTCTATTCATCAAATGCATATGAATAAAAGTTTCTGAATAGACAAATATTAATTCCAAGTTTTAAAAAGTCTCACAATCAGTAGAAAATATTTATTGTAATTGTATTGATAGAGAACAATGATCACATTTTTTTTTTTTTTTTTTTGAATTGTTTATTAGTTAATCAACAACAAAACAAACAAAAAAATCAAAAACCAAACGATCCCACTGGACCAATTTTGATTAATATCTTTTCAGCTTTCACTCTAATAATCAAATGTGTCAAGTTTTGTTTATGTGACATATAAACACGAAGAAATTATTGAGTAAAATAACAAACATATTTTAGAAATAATTTGTCCCAAGTTGATAGTAATTTCATCTATAACTATAGGACCATTGTAATAAAAAATAAATGCCTTCATTCTTCTATTTTTTTTAGCCTTTTCAGCATCTGAGGCTATATAGACTTTATTCTTATATAATTACGATATTAACGACGCAGACAAATTTATCATTTGGTATCCAAAAGGAGTAGGTAGAAAAAGCGTGAGAGTAGAATTAATGGTTCGATTCCCGATAATTTTTTTCAGATATGTTAAGTAATAGCTAATATTTATTTTCGGTAAGATAAGAGAAAGTTGTGTGCTGTGCGCCAGTCACACCAGATTTTTTCCAATTATAATTTTAATTTCATTTCAAAATAGACTTATATGCCTACGATTTGTAGGCCTCAACAGTGAGAGCAACTTCTATTTTTTTTATTTGCCTAATATTGGTTATTTAAGTTCAGAAAAAATAAACGCAAGAAAAAAAAATAAATTCCTCTTGAATGTAAAATGAAAAAAAAAGCATTTAAAATATTTATAATACTAGAGGAAAGAAGAGAAGCGGTTTATTATATAAAAAAAGCCTCTGATCCGACGTCAGAATCAGGCCTTTTCATTAAATATAAAATTATTCTTGATATTATTTAATCTTCAACAGAATGGGTTCCTAAACACTCAATCAGGATTCGAAGTGTTCATTCAATATTTCGAAAAGAGGGAAAAAAGCACAGGAAGTATTATGGTGCGCAAGCCTAAAAGGAGACCCCGATATCAGTGGACATGCAGAAACCAACTGAATAGTTCTGAAATAAATTTTTTAACTTTGCCCATCAACCGTAGGTTGGACAGGTAAAGTTAATGTAATGTAAGTAAAAACGTAAAAAAATCGAAATTTTTCTGAAGCTGCCAAAATGCGTTTTGAGGTCCCCTGAATCCATTTAAGAAGTTTTTGGAATGATGTCTGTGTGTGTGTGTGTGTGTGTGTATGTCTGTGGTAATTTTTTTCGTCAACGAAATCTCAAAAACTATTCACCCAATTGTTTTGAAATTTTGCACACATAAACTAGAGGTAAAGCTTAAGAACTGAAAAGCTTTTGGTAAACATCGGACCATTAGGGGGGCTCTAGGGGGGGGACAAAATTTTTTTTTCTTATATAACCTATAATTTTTTTTATATATTCAGAAACTAGACTTCCTCCCGAGTAAAATGATATATAATATGTATAACATCGGACCATCAGGGGGGCTCTAGGGGGGGGGACAAATATTTTTATCTTGAATAGTGGATGGGCAAAGTTGTGCGCTCGGCTTAGTCCGACCCTTTATTTAAATTTGACTAAGGGGTCGTCTACATATAAGGGGGGAGGGGGGTCTAAACGTTACTATAATAATTGTGTTCAATCGTCAACAATTTAAAACATATCTATATGGTACATTTATAGCCTAACTCTGAGCATAAAAAAAATCTGGTGTGACTGGCGCATAGTGTTCTGTACTTCTCACACAAGATTTTTTGTATCGACATGTATTTAGTTTCCTACAGTAAGTTCTTACGGTACATTCGATTTTCAAGATGTAAAATTTATATGTGAAAATATTTATATTTTGTTACCATTTCTCCTAACTTTTATATAAAGTACAAGAGTAAAGTGGTCTTCAGAAGATTTCAATGGCAAAATGAGAATATACATTTTAAAGAGCATCTAAAAAATAGTTGATTTATGAATTTAAAAAAAAATCGTTGAAGCGAATTTTGAGAAAATCGAAAAAAAAACTGAAAAAGTGCATCAGTAAAGTACGTGTCACGTGCAAGGGGGGTGTCTAACTTAAATATAAAAACAAAAATAAAAAAACAAAGGACTGATGATGGAGCACTAATAAATAAATGCACCGAAACGTCTCCGGAAAATTGTTATAGCATTCAGAATTATTTATTTTTCGCTGCCTTTGCCCTACCTCTCAACATTATCACCACAGCCACCACTTCTTAATTGGTATGAATTTTTTTAAGAAATTTGGGAGGGGGGTAGTTCTATGTTGTGACATAATATTTGTAGGGGGATTTGTTTGTATGTGACATGAGGGAGGGGGTGGGCTAGAAAATCGTCAATAAAGGCTTTAGACGATCCCTAAGACCCTTTGGAATAACTAACTCATTGGGCCGACGACCTAGGATAAAGCAGGGGCGGATTAAAGGGGGGAAGAAATTCAAAAAGTTATAAAAACTAGTAATCTAAAGAAATTATGATTTCCGCTCTTTAATTTCAATTGAATTTGTTACCAGTCAATTTAAATAAATAGGGAAGGGGTTTAAATGGCCATAGATGCCGACAAAGTCCTTAAATAAAAAAAATAAAAAAAAAACGCCGTTCCCGACAAAATTGCATTAATCCGCCACTGGGATAAAGGTAGTCCGCCTGCTGAGAAAACCTAAAGGCCCTGGTTCAAGTCCAGGCGGCACAATTTTGGCCAATCAAAAACACAAACTCATCTTTTTCAAACAGAGCTCCATCTGGTAAACTCAAACAAGTCTTATCTCAAGTGCCTTTCAGGTAATGACCGTAACTCCCCCTTATATCTGTTCATGCTCTACATATTCACACATGCTTATACAGTTGAGAGATTATTAGACATGTACTGAAGGGTCTTCTCCCCTCTTCTCGTCCTGCTTGTCAAGGGAGATTTGTATGTCAACAAATTTGCCTGACATTTCACCGTGAGAGACGATATATGATGAATTGATCCTTCGGGTTTGATTGAAATCAGTTCAGATCAAAAAGAATTTTTTGTCAAGAAAATCATTATATCTTACGAAAAATGTATAAATTTCGTTTGATATGTGACTTTATGACCAAAGTTAGAAACTTTAAGGCACAAGTAGGCTATTAAATATGTATCTCAAATAACGTAAGAATTTTTCAATGCGGTTATGAAATAAATTCATTATATTTTTTAATGACCAATTAAAAAATTATGACGAATTTTTTTAATCCATATAATAAAAAAATCTGGCGTGATTGATCGCACAGCACACAACTTTCTCTTACCTTCAGTAATCCAAAGTTGTGTTCAGTGCTTGTCACACCAGATTTTTTTGTGTCGAGATATATTTAATTTCCAAAGATATATTAAAATTCAAGATGTAAAATTTATAAACATGGGAAAATATTTATATTTTGTTACCATTCGCCTCTCTTTCCTATGAAGTACAAGAGTAAAGTGTGCTTCAACAAATTTTGAGAGCAAAATGAAAATATACATTTGAAAGAGCATCTAAAAAATAATTGATTTTTGAATTTGTATCAAAATGGTTAAGGAAAATTTCGAGAAAATCGAAAAAAACTGAAAAAGTACATCAGTAAAGTATTAGTACTCTTTGGCCGATTTTGTTCAAAACTTTCGTGTTATGTCCCAGGGTGGTACCTAACTTAAATATAAGATTTCAACCTCGTAGTATTTTTTTTTTTTTTTTTGAGATATTTTGTCCTCAGACACACAGACAGACGATGTCGCGAAAACCCTTTTTTGGATTCAGGGGACCTCAAAACGTGTATACCCGTCAAAATCTCGACATCGAATTTTTGACATGAATCCAATACTTTCTCTCTATATATATTAACATATATAGAAGTAAGAGAAAGTAAAAAGCCTAAAGTTTTAAAAAATAAATTCGGATGTCGATCCTCTTCTCTTGATAATAAATTCATAGAGTATAAAAATAAAATAAATATTTACTTTGCATCCAAAAACTAATACTTTCGTTGAAAAAGTTTTTTATAAGAGAATAAATTTAGAATAGAGTTATCAAAAATATTGAATATTTATTAAATATACAGAGCCTAAATGACTTTTCTGATATTTATGTATTGCCTTCGTTAAAGAATGAACTAATGGACGATTGCTGGAGTTGAATTCACGCCAAAAACAAATCAGTTCAAATCAAAATTTGATTAAGGTCCAATCATTATTTAGTTGACCACCAAATTGAATGACAGACGAAAATATTATTCCCAAAATATCATCTCAAAATTAATGAGTTTGATGGTAAAAAATTATATTTGGATAAAAAATAAACGTACGAAGGGTTATAAAATAAAAGTAAATTAATATAAATGAATTTTTTTTTTTTTACTTATAAATAATTATATTTGCATTTATTTTTAAAATTTTATAAATTAAATTTTAATACTGTGAGAATAATTCATGATTTCGTAGAATAATATTGTATTTTTTTTTAGATATTAAAGGAAGAATTTTTTTTTTTTTAAAGTGAAACTTTTATTTTATCCTCTCAAATTTTTTGGCTCTTCTATCAGCATGTCGCGTTACAAGCTGTGACGTCAAGGGCCGTGACGTTACAAGTCATGACGTCACAATCCGTGACGACAAAAATAGGAAAGTTGAAATTTAATATATATGACGAATTATAAAAAATAATTGTGAGATTTAATTATTCAATTTTTAAAATGATAAAATATAATTTTTAAAATAATTTAAAATGATTCAAATCTTCAATCACTAAATAAATATTGTTCTCAGTTTTTAACATGCGTCTATTGATTTCCCATTCCAATTATTAAGTTAAGATTAAAAACGCGATTTTAATACCTTTAATTGAATAATTTTCTGAAAATTTTCAGTTAAACGCCTATGATCCGAAAAAAGTTTCACTTGCATCGTGGTTTCATAAAACCACACAATTTTTTTTTATATTGTATTTATATTGTTTTTGTTTTGTTTTTATATTGTATTTATATTGTATTTATATTGTTTTGTAAAATGTTATATACTGTATATTCTGGGGATGGCCTTTGGCACCCGGCTTAATAAAAAAAAAAAAAAAAAGAAAAATTTTTTGTTTGAAATTTATACTCTTTTCTCAAATTCGGTTCTGGAACTCTGAACAAGAGCTTCAGTTTCAATAAAATACTTTTATAAATTTATTAATTTCATTTGAATCTCCTCACTACTTTTTATAAATTTATTTTATAACGGAACTTATACTATTTACAAGATAATCATAATTTTATTTTTTTTATTGTTTTGGAATATATTATCATCCTGTTTATACTACTATGGGTGTCTAGAATCCAAATTATGACGTACGATAAATCTAAAACTTCAAGGTTCTATCAACACCTAATTTCATATATTAAAGTTATAAATTATGCAAAGTAGAGTTTATTAGTTTGTAGATGGAAACAACTTTCTAGAAGGCGACGCTTATTCTACTAATTTTTCATATTTAACAAATAGCTGGGGAGGAAAATTTCTTAAATAATACTTATTACGATTTATATTAATAAATAATCAATCCAAACGCCCCCGGGTTTGGCGTAGTAAGTAGCGCGCCTACCTCCTATACCAAACGTCGCGGGTTCGGACCCAGGCAGTCCGATGATTTTATTTAAGCCATTTGGATACCAGATGACTTAAATAGAAATGCCTGACCCTACAATAGATATATTCTCTACAACGGTTATCGTCAAAGTCTTATATGGCCTAAGTTGCCGAAAAGACTGCATGAATGTGTGTGTGAATGTGAGTGTGAATGAGAAAAAAGTGTGAATGTTTTAAAAAAAAAAAAAAAAAAAAAAATCAATCCAAACACATGACTATTCTAAACAAATTGAAAGAATATAGAGAGAGAAGATATTGGATTCAAGTCAAAAATTCGATGTCGAGATTTTGACGGATATACACGTTTTGAGGCCCCCTGAATCCAAAAAAAATGGTTTTCGCAACATGTTCTGTCTGTGTCTGTGTGTCTGTGAACAAAATATCTCAAGAACGAAAAGAGCTAGGAAGTCAAAATTTTATATTTAAGTTAGGCACCTCCATGGGATGTGGCATGAAGCTTTTGGACAAAATCGGTTCAACAGTACTAGTACTTTACTGATGCACTTTTTCAGTTTTTTTTTTTTTTTTTCGATTTTCTCAAAATTCGCTCCAAAGATTTTGATTAAAATTCAAAAATCAATTATTTTTTAGATTTTCTTTAAAATGTATATTTTCATTTTGCCATTGAAATCTTCTGAAGACCACTTTACTCTTGTATGTCATAGGATTTGTAGAGGCCCTCCTTTTTGCTGACATCCTCTCTTCCTGTCTATCATTTTGAAATAAATTTTGTATGAGAATTAGATCTTTGAAATAAAAAAATATTTTTGGTTTTACTCTTTTTGTCAGCCCATACTCTGACTAGTCCCATTTGGGACCTTGGCTAGCTAAAGAGTGATATAGGCGCTCAATCCCCCCCCCCCCAACCGTTCAAAAATTCTCACTTTCGTCAAGTTCTTGATCAATGTATATACCAGTATACTTGCATATGAAATAAAAAACTGGAAAAATTCTAACAATTTTTTCAATATGTAAGTTAGGGCTTACTTTTTGTCAAAAACAATAATTGGGTGGGAGGAGCGGGCATTCGTCCAGATTTGCCTCAGCCCCCATGTTTCAGGGGGGGGGTGAGTGAATTCACCCTGCCTGGGTCGCTAAATATGGCCGCTTGTTAGGCTATTGGAGAAATTCTTTTGGCTACGGTCCTGGCACCATTAATGAATTAAAAAAAAAGATTAAAAAGTAAACCAATCTGATACTGGGAATAAAATATTATATTGATACAGTATTAGACCAACCAATTTATTCGCAAAATTTAAACGAATGAATGAATAAATTCTCCTGGCCAAGCCGAGAGAGTCCATTTCAAATTATTATAGTTATTAAACTCATTTGTTGGTCTCGTCGCTATCATTTATTATTTTAATACTATAAAATTTAATAAAATTTAACTTAATTTATTATTATTAATACCTTAAAAAGCTGCTAATAAATCTCTTTTTTTATGAATAAAAGGTAGGGCTGGACGGTAATGGATTTTCATTACCGACCTCGATAATGAAAAAAAAACCGGTTTTTCTCGAAAGTCGGTAAAAATTTTTTACCGCCCGCGGAACCAAAGTTTGCCGCCGCGGAACATTTTTTTTTTCGCGGAACCAAAATTTTTCCCCGGCCGAAAAAATATTTTACCTTTTTTTTAGAGACGCCAATTTTTTGCCGAAACATTTTTTTTTTTTTTCGCGGAGCCAAAATTTTTCCCCGCCCGGAAAAATATTTTACCTTTTTTTAGAGACGCCTTTTTTGCCGAAACATTTTTTCCCCCCGCGGGGCCAAAATTTTTCTTACATTCTTTTTAGAGGCGCCAATTTTTTGCCGAAACTTTTTTTTCCCCCTGCGGAACCAAAATTTTTCCCGCCCGGAAAAATATTTTACCTTTTTTTTAGAGACGCCTTTTTTGCCGAAGCATTTTTTTCCCCCGTTGAACCAAAATTTTTTCCTGTCCGGAAAAAATATTTTACCTTTTTTTTAGAGACGGCTTTTTGCCGAAACATTTTTTTCTCGTTGATCCTAAATTTTTCGCTGTCCGGAAAAATATTTTACCTTTTTTTTAGAGACGCCTTTTTTGCCGAAACATTTTTTTTTCCCCGTTGAACCAAAATTTTTTCCCGGTCGGGAAAATATTTTACCTTTTTTTTAGAGACGCCAATTTTTTGCCACCCGCGGAACAGAAATTTGCCGCCGCGGAACCACAATTTGGTTTGCCGCCGCGGAACATTTTTTTCTCGCCGAACCAAAATTTTTTACCGGCTTTCGAAAAAAAACCGGTTTTTACCGAATTAGAGGTTCGTTACCGCGTTTTCGGTAAAAAATTTTTACCGGTTTTTTACCGGTAAACCGGTTTACCGTCCAGCCCTAATAAAAGGTTCGTTATTTTTTATAGAATATTGACTCAGTAAAATGCATAATTAACAGTGGCGTACCGAGGGGGGGCGAGGGGGGCGGTCCGCCCCAGGCCCCGAGCCGGCATAGGCCCCCATATATTTATAAAAAAAAAATTTAATGAAAATTTCCCTTTGAGAGGCCCCGGGGCCCTCAGGGCTCAAGTAAAAATGGGAAAATTTAGATGAAAAAAAGAAAATTTAATGAAAATTTCTCTTTGAGAGGCCCCGGGGCCCTTAGGGCTCAAGTAAAAATGGAAAAATTTAGATTAAAAAAAACAAAATTTAATGAAAATTTCTCTTTGAGAGGCCCCGGGGCCCTTAGGGCTCAAGTAAAAATGGAAAAATTTAGATAAAAAAAAACAAAATTTAATGAAAATTTCTCTTTGAGAGGCCCCGGGGCCCTCAGGGCTCAAGTAAAAATGGAAAAATTTAGATAAAAAAAACAAAATTTAATGAAAATTTCTCTTTGAGAGGCCCCGGGGCCCTTAGGGCTCAAGTAAAAATGGAAAAATTTAGATAAAAAAAACAAAATTTAATGAAAATTTCTCTTTGAGAGGCCCCGGGGCCCTTAGGGCTCAAGTAAAAATGGAAAAATTTAGATAAAAAAAAACAAAATTTAATGAAAATTTCTCTTTGAGAGGCCCCGGGGCCCTCAGGGCTCAAGTAAAAATGGAAAAATTTAGATTAAAAAAACAAAATTTAATGAAAATTTCTCTTTGAGAGGCCCCGGGGCCCTCAGGGCTCAAGTAAAAATGGAAAAATTTAGATTAAAAAAAACAAAATTTAATGAAAATTTCTCTTTGAGAGGCCCCGGGGCCCTTAGGGCTCAAGTAAAAATGGAAAAATTTAGATAAAAAAACAAAATTTAATGAAAATTTCTCTTTGAGAGGCCCCGGGGCCCTTAGGGCTCAAGTAAAAATGGAAAAATTTAGATAAAAAACAAAATTTAATGAAAATTTCTCTTTGAGAGGGCCCCGGGGCCCTCTAGGGCTCAAGTAAAAATGGAAAAATTTAGATAAAAAAAACAAAATTTAATGAAAATTTCTCTTTGAGAGGCCCCGGGGCCCTTAGGGCTCAAGTAAAAATGGAAAAATTTAGATAAAAAAAACAAAATTTAATGAAAATTTCTCTTTGAGAGGCCCCGGGGCCCTTAGGGCTCAAGTAAAAATGGAAAAATTTAGATAAAAAAAACAAAATTTAATGAAAATTTCTCTTTGAGAGGGCCCCGGGGCCCTTAGGGCTCAAGTAAAAATGGGAAAAATTTAGATAAAAAAACAAAATTTAATGAAAATTTCTCTTTGAGAGGCCCCGGGGCCCTTAGGGCTCAAGTAAAAAACAAAATTTAATAAAAATTTCCCTTTGAGAGGCCCCGGGGCCCTTGGGGTTCAGGGATATACGGTATTTTAAAAATATTTTTGTGTATGGAGGAGAAGGATATTTAAAGATGACCACCCCCCCCAAAAAAAAAATTCAATATAAGGCCCCCGCTTCTAGTGCCGCCCCAGGCCCCCAACTGCCTCGGTACGCCTCTGTAATTAATTTACTAGTCTACAATTCTTTATTTCATGAATGTTTTTTTTTTTTTTTGTGTGTTAGTAAATTATCTGGGAATGTACTTGAAATATAAATCAATAAACGTTAAAGTTAAGTAAATTTATTTTAATGATATTATACTTTTTAATTTTCTATAAAAAGTGAAAACTATCTTTTATGGTTCATTCATTGATCATGTTTTAATGTATAAGACTTATTTAAATTTTACATATGTTGGCTGCAATAGAAAACATGCTTGCCAGAAAGCTTTCATTTGTATTGATGCCTTTTCAACTGGTGCCAGGAAATCTATTTATTTATAAATATTAATATTTTATCCATTAAATCATGAGCAATGAATGATTCGTTCTTCTTCTATTTAATTGCAGATCTAGTATCCCTATCAATATTAAATAAAAATAGAGGGCCGAACTAAGCCGAGCTCACCCAGCCAATATTCAAAGAAATAACGCAACGCGTTTATTTGTTTTGATTTTGCTCTGTGGCTGGCGACCAATTTTCAAATTGATGATTTTCAAAAAATGATGGTGTGACGTTTACACAAAAAGCTTTTTTAGTTCTTGACCTTCACCTCTTAGTTTATGTGTGCAAAATTTCAAAACAATTGGATGAATAGTTTTTGAGATATTGTTGACGAAAAAAATTACCACAGACATACACTCACTCATACAACATCATCTCCAAAAACTACTTAAATGGATTCAGGGGACCTCAAAACGCATTTTGGCAGCTTCAGAAAAATTTCGATTTTTTTTACGATTACATTAACTTTACCTCAACCTACGGTTGATGGGCAAAGTTAATATGTGTGCGCCATTTTATTGGGAGTATTCTTTCCAAAAGAAGACAAAAAAATTAAAACTTATAATTTATTTATGTGAAATAGGCCTAAGGATTACCTATCAATCAAAATTGTTCTTAAAACACGATATATAATTTTTAATTGGAATAAACCAAATACTTGGCAAAAAAATCTCACCGGGAAAGAATACAGCCTGTTTGAGTGTTTGAAATTTAGAACCAGGACTCTTTTTGTGTTTTACTATGATGGGATAAGTTTAATCACCGATAAATAAATAGAATGAAAAAATATCTTTAGAAAATTTGTATAGGCTCTTATTATTTTATGTCTTTTTTCGGTGCATATAGATATTATTTCAGATCCAATATATATATTTGCAGCCAAATGAAATAAATTTTTTCGTTTGAAACGAGATTCGAACTCTCGGCTCTCAAATAAATAAGTCGATATAAAGTAAAACAAAAAAAAAAAATTAATTGTTTGACACTCATTATATATTTCCACTCAGAAATATTTATATTTGGAACTGAATGAAATCGTATTAGTAAGGCAATCTAAATAGTCACAAGTACAAAAATAAAGAAATCAAATAAATAATTAAATTACATAGGATCTCAAAACCAGGTGATTTAATTCAAGCTTTCATACAGATTCCAGGTTTAGGTAGATGGATTTTTCTAAGTTATATATTATTCCTTATAAGAAAAATAAAATTTCACTTATTATTTATTAAAAATGGCTAACTCGATGCGTGACCTAAGTTTCGTCCTATCCTATAAATAATTAAAGAATAAGAACAGCGAAGCAAACAAAAATAAGGCTGAGGAGCCAAGTTCCAGAGTATAGAGAACAAGCCGGCACATCGGAATATCTACGTTTGTTTAACAAATGGACAGAAGCGTAAATAGCTCAGACAAAGAAGAAATATAGTCTTAATTCAAATAGCTTGTACGAAATTGCCAGTTGCAGACTCGCAATTTTTCTTTGAAAATTAATAATCCAGAATATAGAATAATAAACTCAGCAAAAAATTAATTTTTAACTTAAAAATAAATCCTTAATAATAATGTATTTCTCCTTAGAAGAGGCATAAATAGGAGGATTAACCTTTTCATAGGGTTACGCATAAACTTTGAGTTCACTCTAAACATTAATAGGATAACTGTATTAAAAACGTCAGCAAGTCCTATATAAGTTCCTTTGAAAAGACTATTCCAAAATTTTAATTCTTTCTCTCTATTTATATTAATTTGTATTTTAAGCTTGATTTTCGACAATAAGAATCATATTGGTGAGTCCCACGTCATCTACAAGATTCTTTACAGCTTTAAGTCATTTGCCAAGTAAGACTTAGAATAAAGATAAATATTTAGCAGTATGGAATTAGTAACAAGAAAGCGTTGCCTAGAAGATAGGCAACCATAATCGCATAAATTTCAACTCTCATTTCCTTTTTGCTTTATTTTGACCACACAGAGGCAGACACTCTTTAGACCTTAAAACGTGTATTAGATCTCTACCACGAATTTTTTACATTAATTCACGCCTTCTCTCTTACAGGATATGTCATATATATATGTATTAATGTTAAAATTCCCTCTTCAAACCAGTTTAACAAGTGATTTTATCAAACTCATGGCCTATTGCTATCCTTTTTTTGGGAAGAATAATAAAAAGAGTGGATTAAAATACTTTTAAAATTGAGATTTATTCCGAAGCTATTAAGTTTATTCTTAAGATGAAATTTTTCAC
>JAKCPI010021701.1:0-28846 GCA_023213315.1 Euborellia annulipes
TTTTTACCACTTCCGAGAAAGGGATCCGCGAGCCATCGATCATCACCGGAGTCAGGGAGTCGTCATCAATTTTATTTCTCAAACGAGAGTAGCCTATGATTATGGATTTTGAGCCTAGTACCTGCCTAGTTTCATGGGCATGTGCGATAAAATTTTGATTTTTAAATTTTTAATTAAAATTTTGAATAAGATTTTGATTTATCCGGGTTTATCTTTAATTTTAACTTCTCAAGTGATGCTGCAATACGCGCTATTTCGCCATTCATTAGGTGGATATTAGCGTTAAGATTTTTTATGTCGGAGTGGAGGTAGAGCTGAACATCTGCATAGAGGTGGTAGTTAGCATTGGCTATTACATCGGGTATCGAGTTGATATAAAGCAGGAAGAGCAGAGGTCCCAAAGCCGAGCCCTGAGGCACCCCCGCAAGTACCCCTCTATAGCATGACCTAGACTGGCCCAGACAGACACACTGACTGCGATTCGTCAGATAGGACTGTATCCATCTTCTGGATGTGTAGGATATGTTGTACAGGCCGAGTCGGCGCACCAGGATGTTATGATCGACAGAGTCGAACGCCTTGGAGAGGTCCAGCAGCACCAAAAGTGTCACCTGTCTCTGGTCCATCGCCCGCCTCACATCATCACAGACCTTTACAAGTGCGGTCGTCGTGCTGTGCGACCTCCTAAAACCCGATTGGTGGTTGTTTATAAGGTTGTGCTCCTCTAGGTAACCAGATAGCTGGGTGAATGCTATTCCCTCGAGAATTTTTGCAAGCGCCGGGATTATGCTAATGGGTCGGAAGTCAGAGGGCTGTGACGGGTTGGCCACCTTTTTTATGGGTCTAACCAATGTTCTCTTCCATAAGTCAGGAAAGTCGCCAGTCTGGAGGGAAAAGTTAATTAAGTATGCCAGAGGCCCCGCGAGGACATCAACCAAAGGTTTTATCATATCGATCGATATTCCGTCGGCGCCTCCGGCCTTAGAGGATATCTTCATGATGTGTTTTCTGACGTCCAGAGGCGAGACATGCTGAAAATAAAAAGGCCCCCACAATATATCCTCCGCCGTCCGACCCAGGCGGACACACATCATCGGAGGGGTCACGATCAGTGAAATATTTGTTCAAGTCCTCAGGCGGTACCGCCAGACTGACGTCCCCCGATGTCCGTTTATTAGTCATATTTTTAGAGATAATTTATGAATATCTGCCATAATTGCAGTATTTACTTGCACAATTGACAAACAAAAATGATATATAATCTAATCAAAACAATTTAAAACAGAAAAACTTTAATGTTGATTTTCTCAAAACTCGATGTTTGGTCTTTGACACACCATTGCATAACAGGGTCCATATAGAATTGAGTTCTCTCTCAAGCTCACTCCTTAAGAAAAATTAAAGACATCATACTTATTAATAAAAGGCTAAGAGGGTGTCCGATGTGTGAAACAACCAACCAGGCCTCAGGGATAGCGCTGATTGGCGAAATACAGAGAGGGCGGAGCCGGAGAGGCAAATTCAAATTTTTTTTTAACCAGGAGAGATATCAATTTGGTTTCTTCCCTAAAGCCTTCCCTTGATAAGAATCTTAATTCGTTGTTTCAGAGTTTTTTTAGATTCGGCAGCACCCCCCCCCCCCCCCCGAAATTTTTAATTCTTCTATTTCTTCAAATATTAACATGCTTTTTTGGATTTAAAATTCTTGAATGAATATCTATCAAGGGGTTTAAAAGTTTAAAGATTTATTGTGCAATTGCCCCACCCCCCGAAATTTTTATTTTAAAATTCTTGATTTTTTTAATAGGTCCCTGTCCGCCTGATTTCATTTGCATGCCCGTTGGCTCGAATCAGTTTATTAAAGGGAAATTTAGACTTGCTACCCGCCCGTAATTTTCTCATGGCCTTCAAAACCCACAGGCCGGGCCGGGCGAATACTCAAATGTTAAACTTGATTCATTGTATTTTCATTTAGGCAAAAATAATATGGGCTTTAAAATTAAGAGAAAAACTACTGATCACGTATCGAGACGCCGCCCGCCAGGGCCAAGTTGAAAGAGCGCGGCTTCGCCGCGCCCATCTCAACTTGTTTATTTATAATAAGATAACACAAGTGAACAAAAAAAGACCTTTTTTTGTTGACCGAGTATTAGGAGCTATTCCAGAGTATTTGGGTAGCGCTGATTCCAAAAACGCCATCAGTTTCGCCCCATCACGTCTAGTTTTAGAGCTATAGAGAAAATTAAATTTTAATAGAAAATGTGCTCAAAAATATTTTGAATTTGAAAAATTTCAAAACAATTGAACAAATAGTTTTTGAGTCTTTGTTGACGAAAAAAATTACCACAGACACACACACACACACAGACATAATTCCAAAAACTTCTTAAATGGATTCAGGGGACCTCAAAACGCATTTTGGCAGCTTCAGAAAAATTTTAATTTTTTTTACGATTACATTAACTTTACCTACGTAGTGGGGCAAAACTGATGGCCTTTTTGGAATCAGAGCTAACAAATACTCAGGAATAGCTCCTAATACTCGGTCAACAAAAAAAAGATCTTTTTGGTTCCCCTGAGTAATTGATTTATGAATTAAAATCAAAATTATTGGAGACGAAATCGAAATAAAAATAATTTAAAAAGAAACTACACCGAACACAGGGGCGTATTTATGGGGGGGGGGCCGAGGGGGCCCGGGCCCCCCCGAAATTTCCCAAACACATATACATATATAGGGATATACAGACATCAGCGCAACAAATTTTTCCGCAGGATGGACAACTTTGGTTTCGCAATAGAAAAAATGTTCCGCAAAAAATTTCGTGTGAAAAAAAATATAGTTTCTTAAAAAAAAATTTTCCGCAGAAAAATTTTTGAGTTAGAGCCCCCCCCCCGAAAAAAATTTATATATACGCCCCTGACCGAACATTAGCCAGTTGAGTGATTTTTTTCTCTCAGCCTCTTCGAATTTATATCCTTCCGTCAAATCAAAGACAAAACTTTGTCCAAATTAAAATTGGTTGCCAGTTATTTGTAACTATAAAATACAAAAACTAAGAGAGTATTGTAAAATTAAACTTGAATATTTTTCAGAATGAATATAGAAAATGGCAAACGTTTTATTATGAAATTGTTTTGGGCGAGTCTACAAGCCTAAAAATAGAATTGATTTTTATAAAAACTTCAGATGATGATGAAATATTTTTGGATAAAATCTCTTTTGTGAAAGGTGCAGTATAAAATATTCTTACATGTTAGCTATCTCTTTGTTTTAAATGAAAACTTTTATCTTTAGGTGATAGAAATTTAATCAGTTACATTCACGTTTATGACGACGAGCGAAAAAACATCCAATGCTCGACTGTTGGGTGCACTACATTAGTATTTCCTGAATATCAATATAAAGAAAAGGATTCAGGTAATATTTCATTTAGTGGGCAAATTCTTTTAATATTAAAGCTAATCAATTATTTTCAGTTTGCCCGTCAGGGGATTGTTCTTGGGAGAGGTCTTTATTTTCCTCTTTTAGTGGCAATTTCGAAAAAGCCCTCATTTGTTCATCTCAAAGTGAAGATTGTCGTGGATTTGCGGGGAATTCCGGCAAACAATGCAAAGGTACAATTTTGCTTAATCTTCGTGTAAATTATTTTCGTTTATTATGAAATAAAATTTTTTATTTATTTCACTCCTTGCTAAATACTCGATTTGATAATTATTAATTACATCTTAACTAGAATACTTCTTTTGCTTCGAGTCATTCTACTTATTATTTCGGCCCGATTTAACAATATGGCGATATTTTTTCTAAGAAAGGGAACTTTTTCGGGTTTTTCTCTCTCCATTCTTTTTGTTAGCCTAAAATAGAAGAGCCTAAGCCAATTTGATCTAGTCTAGATTTCTATAAAAAAATAAAGAAAATATAGAAGAAATACTAAGGTGACATTAACCTCTTAAGGTGCGTACACATCTGCGCTCTGCTCCGCTCGCGGCTCGTGTTCTTTGAAATTATTTATTTTGACGAACCTGCCGCTATCAAAGAAAAGCCACGAACATTTAATTAATTTGGATTAATTATTATTAAATATAATTATCTTTATATTTATTAATATAAAAATAATATATTTTAATATCAATTTATATTTTCAATAATTTTTTTTTTTTATTAAACCCGTTCCTTTGAAAATATTTGATTAATTCTTCATTTATTGATAACCATAGGCGCCGGAACTGGGGGAGGGGGGGCAAGGGTACATTGCCCCCCCCCTGGCATCCTCTAGGAGGGGGGCAGAGGGGGGCAAAATTTCTTCTTTTATTTCATTTATTTTTAAAAAAGATATATTTTTACTTTTGAAAAATAAAATCTTCTAAATTAAAAGAGTAAGAAATTCATTTTTTTCCAAATTTTTTCCAAAAACTTTTGATAAAATCACTACCAAATTTTTTAAAATTTTAATTTTATTAAAATTGTGATTTTATTTAAAATTTTTAAAGTTTTATAGTAGATTTGTTTTGTGTTTATACTATTTGAACATATTAAATTATTTTAATTTTCTAAAAAAAAAATTTTTTGCCCCCCCTGATTCAAATTCGTTCCGGCGCCCCTGTTGATAACTGATATTAAAATTTACTTAAAAAATACTATATAAAATCATCATAGGCCTATATTTTAAGGAAATAATATACATATAATTAACCTCACCTGGTCTCTGAGAGACATAGAAGATGATAATATTTTAAAAAAATATTTAAATAATGATTTAGAGAAGAGTTTTTTTTTAATTTATTTTTGCCTTAGCCGGGTGCCATAGGCTAATAATACATTTTACAATTTTGGATGATTGTATGATGGTTTATAATGATGGATGCCTCCTCTAAGGGCGAGAGCTAACAAACTATAATCGAATAGTAAAACATCAAAACATTCAAATACATCGAAAAATATCCGAGTAGAGAGTAGATAACCAACAATAAAATACACAGGCAAAAGAGAATATCGAAAGCTAAACAAAATATCGAAAAATAAACGGAGAGAAAGAAAATACCGAAAAATACGCGTATACAAATACTGTAGGGGAGGGGGAGCAGGGTGATGTGCGAAGTCAGAGTCAGAATATAATTTTGGAGGTTTTGCAAAATGAGAATAAGGCTTCTATTATTGATTGTTGACTGCACTTTAATAGTTGTTTCATGTTTGGTGGGTCTCGGAAGTTGGGTTCTATTTCCCGGAGCAGCAGAAGAATTATAAAGGCTATAGCAAGATTTAGGTCTATATTTTATTGTGCTCGCGAGCCGCTCGCGGCGCCCCAGCGCGCCGTCCAAATTCTGAGCCGCGAACCATCAAAGTGTTCGTCGAAAAGGAGATGGATCGCGGCGAGCAGCTCGCGAGCATCTCAAAACCCGTACTAATCTAACGAACATGGTGCTCGCGAGCGGAGCAGAGCGCAGATGTGTCCGTACCTTAAGACAGGAATTATTCCTTTTCGTATTTTTTTCTTTCTCGATTATATTTTTAATCTTAAAAACTTGTATAGTGTAATTATAAATTAGTTGAATTTAGAGAAAAGTAGATTTATTCCCTGATTATTCCCCGATGCGGGGTTGGCGGAATAAGTCATTCATAGGTTTTTGCCACCGGGAAGAAATAGAACAGACCGGCCCGTTGCATGATCTGACGCTTGTCGAAAATATAGAAGGAAAGGACGGACATGTAAAGAACAGAAGGAATGCCAGTCCCAGCTCGTGGTCGCAATCCACGCACCCACAAGATGTGGGCCCCTATTCATGTTTTAAATATAGCCCCAAGTTGTTGAATAAATAAAATAACTTATCTCTAATCGCAACGTATAGTCGCGACCAGCGAACCTATCCAATTTTGTTCGATATTTCGCGCGTTTGAATTCTGGCCTTGCAATGTTTTAAGACCAGCAATCTACAATCCTTCACTAAAAATATAGATTTCATCATGGATGTTGAAAATTAATGCCATGTTGGCCTACCAAGGTTGGATTTCGCTTGTTTGAAGTTCGCTGTCAGAATAAGTTTACTTTATTATAGTTTATGTCAGCCATGTTGAATTCGCAGTTTGCAGGTTTCTGCTACTAGTGGGCGAGAGAAAAAACCCGAAAAAGTTCCCTATCTTAGAAAAAAATGTCGACATAATCTTCAATTCTGCCATTATTTCTTCTTTTTTTAGATTGCTATGATTTAGGTTGCCACTTTCCGTGTGGCTACTGCACATCCACTTGGCAATATAAAACTGATCAATGCAACAAAGAGATTGGAGAATGTTACGCTGAAGAGAAATTAATGTTCAAATATTGTAATAAAAGTAAGTATATTTTGTAAAATATTTTAATATTATTGTAATTAATACTAAAATTAGCATGGAAAAATTCAATCGAACATGCAACAGAATACCGCCTTGCGGGTGGGGGTGTGTGCTGAATAAAGAACTCGCAAAATGTTTGGGAAATTGCCTAGGGCAAGTCTCACTTTTATTATCCTTTATTATTGGTAGTCAAGGAGCCGCTTAAAAGAAAATATTTAGAGCTATCCAGGGGGGATGAAGACAACTTCATGGCGAATAAATTATCTAATCCATCATGAGAAAGGAAACGGGAACCCACCTCAATATTTCCAGGAATAACCACAGCGTGTCATTTCGAGGAAATTGACTTAAAAAAACATTATTTTTGAAGTTAATATTTTTCTGCTTTTTTTTTTTTTTGGATTTTAGACTTAATTATGTCTCTCGTATATTCCTTTATTGTTTGATGGCCCTCTAAAGCGGAGGTGGGCTTTAGTCTCTGCTTTGGTGGATTGCGAGTTTTTCCAAACATTTGGTACTCGCAGAAGGCGAAAGAAGAGAATATATTTATCTCTATCAACATGAAACTAAATTAATTGTAATTAGTGACACGAAAAAAAGTATCGATACTTTTATTTCGATACTTTACTCATATGAGTTCTTGATGCCGGTATCGAATCTGGTGGGACTGGCCGCCCCCTTTCGATAATTTAAAGTTGCATTCTGTACTTGTTTACCAGAATATCTATACATATAAAATTTTCAAGTTTTAATGTTTAAAATTTTATATTAAAATTAATTACCTTCTTTACCCCCCCCCCTTGTTGGTTTTGTCCGCCATTGGTATGAGTAGAAGTTGCTTATGAGATGCTTTCTTTCAAATTTTATGCTTATTTAAGGTGCGCGTCTCGGGGTGCTAATTTTGGGAGTTTGCGGCCACAATTTTGAAGCTATCGACCTCAAATTTTTTTTTAAATTAAAGCTATTTAAAATATCTACAAATAATAGAAGCCCTTTTTTTGATTTTCAAAAAAAAAAAAAAATTTTTAGATTAATCGCATTAAATAAAAGATATTTTAAAAAAGGAGCTCTATAAGTTGTAGATAATTAAATTAGTAATCATTGTGTTAATAAATAATTAATTTTTTGCCTTTAATTAATTAGCTGGAAGCTCTAGAATTAAAGGAAACAAGTTCCGTGTATTCTAATGGGGGAACACTAACGCCATCTCTTGCCGCCTAGAATCAATCGTGTATTAACGGTTTTCCGAGACGCGCACCTTAACAACTTTTTATTCAAGATTTTTATGCTTTTTTAAACACTTTTTTTCATATTTTTAATGCTTTTTTGTCCGGTCTTTACTCAGACTTAAAAAAAAAATACTCGATACTTTTCTTCCGATACATTACTCGTATCGATACTTTCTTTTCAATACGATACCAAGCAAGGGCGGATACAAGGGAGGGGGGGGGGGTAATTACTCCCTTTACCTCCCCCCTGTATCCGCCCTTGCTTGGTATCGTAATTACCCTCTTTATCCCCCCCCCCCCCCCCGAGATTTAAAAAAATACTTTTTTTCAAAAAAAAATTTATTTTTAATGTAAAATTTTGAATATTAATACTTAAAAATTTGATTTGTATTTATATTCTGCAAACACCTCTGGATCCGCCCTTGATACCAAGTACAAGTATCGATACTTTTTTTCGATAACACATCCCCTAATTGTAATCTAATTTGATCTAATTTGATTTGCTTTAGCATATGCTGTTTCTACGAAGGCGCCGATTTTGAAACAACTCAAATTAAATTCTGCTCTACTTGAACTTCATTTAGGCTCCTACTCAGGATTTCAGCCTGATGAATGGTTTCTACGCGTTCAATTTGAAAATGTAAATATCTTAATATCATACAAAAATTGGAACAACCGAAAAGCGAAAGATGTTCTTTCCAAAAACATACCTATAAAGTTTAAGGGGCTACTGGAGCGAAGGTTACGCATGTTTTTCCCGCTAAGATGGCGTTGTGTGTCATAAAAAGTATGCCCAAAAATCAAGTAATTCAAAAATTTGCCAAGAGATGTCAGAATGGTAGCTATTAATAATTAATGCATTTGGTTGATTTTAATTGATCTTTTAACAATAAATACTTTATAATGTTATTATATATTATGTATCTTTTATAAAAGCATAAATATATATAAATATAGGCCAAAAAGGGGATCGGCTGTTAGACTAGCCTGCCATCTATTGCAAGAATGCTGAACTAATTTGACAGTTTATTTTTAAATAGATCATCTAAGCTTATTTTAAAAATTTCTTAATTAATATGTGATTAATAATAACAATAAATTCATTTTTAAATTTAAAAAAAATTAAAGAATATTGGGACAGATTGTTTTTTTGTATTTGCTTGATAACAAAAAAATTAATTACGATAATTTTTTAATACGTCATTAAAAAAATTATAGCTCGATGTCCCAATAATCTCTTATGAATTTAATTCATTTAAAAAAAAACGCATTGAAAAATTCCTTATAATAGTCTAGTTTTTTTTTAAAGTACGTTTAGACTTCGCTCCTGAAGCCCCTTAAACAAATTTATGTTTCAAGTTATTTGTTAAATAAAAAGACTTAATAAGTATTTAGAGAATACTTGTAGCATCTAACAAAAGGCGTCAAAATATTGACACTTGCGTGGTATTAAGTGTTAACTTTTAATTAAAAAATATTAATAACTTGAAACATAAATCCTAGTGTTTAATTTTAATTTACATAGTTTCAATAAGAGCCTACGGTCGAAAGATTAAATGATATGATAGCAAATTTGAGAGATACCAGTAGTTGGGGCAAAAGTTGCGCCCCCAGTCGAACCAGGACCATCACGCCTCCTTTATCCTAGGCGGCTGATCATTGACACGCAGAGATCTTAAAAAAGTAAAAAGTCATTAACAAATTTGCTATCTTAAACGATATAATAAATGGCTTATTTACATTCTATATGAGCGTTGATTGCAAAAAATTCAATCTTTTTCCTAACAAAACTCTACTTAATTGAATTTTGTTCTTATAAAGGTCAATAAAATTCGTTTTAATCATATAGGTGGAGCGCAATGGATCATATATCACTGATTATAAATTGTATGATACACACAATCCAGTTTTGAATCATGAATTGGGTGATTTAGACATTTCAACGAATTATAATATCAGTATCTACTACCAGTATAAGAAATGGCAATTTTTCGAATTCCACAAATCAAGCCCAACCCTTAAATTCAAGACTTCATGTCTAAGTGAGTTGATGTCTTTTTATTATATTGGATTGAGTATTCTTAATATTCTTCTTATACAGTATTTATTACTTTATATCTTTTAGGTGCATCCGATTTTATTTTAACCTACGACCATCATTCGTTGAATGTAACGACAGAGGTAATTGCAAACTCATATTTATAGAGATAATAGAATGGAATGGTTGCATAAGGTCCGAAGACCTACAATGACCAGTGGTCACATGCACCTAGGAAGAAATTAAAACCAAAAGGGGAACTCAACTGCGGGAACTGAGAAGATGCCTGTTGAGATTAGACTTTAAAGTCTGAAGATAGACGCAGAGAGATTGTTTCAATCACGGGACAAAGGAAGTTGAGAGATGAACAGCTTTCGTGTATATATTGCATTGGGTGGGATAATTGATTTTAATTCGGCAGAGCTTTGGCCATGATATTAAGACGAGAGGTGATGTGGACACAGCCACATTCTTCATCAATTGTTATATTATCACGTATCCAAGGGCGGATCCAGAGGTGTTTCTCGGGGGGGGGGGGTAATCTGGTGTGACTGGTCGCCCAGCACACAATCTTTACTTAATTTCGGTAATTTAAAGGTGCATTCTGTACTTGTTTGCCAGAATATAAATACAAATCAAATTTTTAAGTATTAATATTTAAAATTTTACATTAAAAATAAATTTTTTTGCGAAAATTTTTTTTTTTTTTTTTTTTTTTTCAAATCTCGGGGGGGGGGGGGGTAATTACCCTTTTCTTTTCTTTTTTTTGAATGTAACGACAGAGGTAATTGCATAATAAATAATAATATAATAAATGCTAAATAAATAAATGTTTCCTAAGGGGGTAAAATGGTAATTACCCCCCCCCCCCCCCCTTGTATCCGCGCCCTTGCAGGTATCTTGATTTTATTTATACCTTTACATTTCTTTACCTGTGCCAAAAATTCAGGTCTATTCTCTAAAAACAGGCGTAAATTTAAAATCACCAAAAGGCTGTTAAAAACTAAAGTAATAACATCAGAATTAAAAAATGCTATTCTTACATGACATTAATTTTTAACACTATTGACTAAATGTAAACGCTTTGGCTTTAAATTTTTTGCTTACAGAATAGCAATTTGAGGCAAGGAAGTGTTAAAATGAATTAACATTCTTTACACATGTTAAAATTTAACGTTTTTGCTTAAAGAATAGACCTGATCATCAGCTATATAATTGTATTAGGCTTTTATGAAAAATTTTATTCTAATCGGCCCTTTCCACAGTCTTAATACGGTTAAGAGGAGAAGATGCCTTCTATTCAAACCAATCAAGTCTCCACTCTGTAATTCTTTAATTTTTCAGGATGGATCCAATAAATGTTTCCTAAGTGATTATAATTATGTTCTAATGTCTGACAGAGAAAAAGAACCAAAAATCAGACATCTAATGTTTTTGATTTAAAACCATTAACGACATATAACCTTACAATATTTTTAGAAAACAAACAATTATTCTTTAAAGAATTTAAATTTATAGAAGGAGGTAAGCTGATCATTTTTCATATTTAATCGACCATGCCTTTGATATGTTGCTATGTGGAGGAACCCATAGGTTGGATGTTGTCAGGGCCGGATTGGGAAGTCGCAGCGGCCCGGGAAAATTCTAGCTCGACCGACCTCATCTATAGTATATTATAATCGCGGAGTGTCCGTCTGTCACACTCTGTTTGACCAACTTCCCGTTGGAATTTTTAAATGAAATTTTGCACTCTTATAGAGGAGGTTATGGGCGAGTGTCCGCCGCAGGCAGGCCCGAGCCAGCTGAGGGGTGTCCAGGGAAGCGAAAAACAAAAAGGAAAATTAAATATTTTAAACTAAAACTGTTCTTTGACTGATTAAATATCTAAGGTGATGTGTAGGGCTCGGATTTATAGGCACTAAAAATCTTTAAAATAGGCAGGCAACTAAGCACTAAAAATTATTAAAATGGGCACTTAAAAAGGCATTTATAGATGAAATAGGGACTTAAAAAGGCACTTAAAAGGTATTATTTAAGAAATAATATAAAAAAATTTAAAAAATTGATGTCTTATTTTTGGTAATCTGGTGTGACTGGTCGCATAGCACACAATTTTTTCTTAATTTCGGTAATTCTGTTCTTGTTTGCCAGAATACAAACACAAATCAAATTTTTAAGTACTAATTTTTAAAATTTTACATTAAAAATAAATTTTTTTGAAAAAAAAGTTTGTTTTTTTTTCAAATCTCGGGAGGGGGTAATTACCCCCCTACCTTGAAATATTTTCTTGATAATTCAAAAAAATTTTAAATTTAAGCTATGTATAGCTCGTAAAAAATTGAAATTGGCTATTTGAACTTAAAATAGGCACTAAAAAAAGGCATTTATAGATGAAATAGGCACTAAAACTCAGAATCGGCCAAAATAGGCATTATAGGCATATCATATTGGTCTAAATTTTAAGCCATACATTAAATAAAAGCATTTAAAAAAGGCAAATAGGGTGAAATCCGAGCCCTAATGATGTGTCACTATTTAAACAAATCTACCCCCTCAAGTATCTTTTTTTTTTCTATTTGCGAATTGGAGATAAATAATTGAAAATCTCGAAATTCAAATATATTAAATCCCAAGTGATAGCTATAATGATTTTATTCCATTATATGTGTCTGTGTTTTCCCCTTCAGTAGTAGCTCTATATAACATTTAAATATAATTTTTTCTCAATTCTTATTCAGGCTAAATGTTAAGAAATGAATTATATAATTAGATTAATGAGATGAAGAGGATGCAGCCTCTTCATCTCATTAATCTAATATATATAACAGCCACAATTCGCTTTATACTTGAATTATATAAATAATTGCATATTCAAAATAATTTTTATTTTTAGTTGCAAACCGAGTGAGAGATGTCCTCGTATACAATATTTCCAAAAAGGTCAACTTTATCAGGTTCAAATTGCCTGATCCTCCGAATGGAATTTTGCAAGCTATAAGAATTAGAGTATACAACAAATCTTCTGAAGTTCTTCCAATAGATTATTTTGATATTAAATGGGATAATTGTACTCTTTGGCCCAACATGCTTTGCTCCAATTTCACAAACGAGAATGCTAATAATATATACAGGGTGAGATGGCGTTATTTTTATTTATTTTAATGAAGATATCTTTAAAAAGTCTGGCCCAGCTCTCATCTTGAGTCGATTCAGTTTACCAGGTAGGCCTGCGTTTGCCCAAGATTCTGCCTCATTATTTTTGCAACTAACAACCCCTAATGTCTCAAGAATTATGAATGGCTCATTGATAGATAGAATATATGTCAGTCACGTGGCCAGCAACCCCCCCCTCTACGAAATGGTTTCAATTTCAAAATTATAAAATTTGTTTGCCTATTATCTATATATAATTTTAATGCTGTTCACTATTTAAATGAATGTCATTGAACAAAATTATAAAACGCTCCCCCTCCCCTATTTTCCAAAATTTTTGGCCTTTCCCCCCCAACCCTGGCTATGCACCTGCTATATGTGGAGTTGAATTTAATTTTAGCATCCAACACTAAATAAAAGATGGGATTCTAGAAATTATATTTAAAAATATTAATGAAGAGATATTTTCTAGAAATTGTGTAAAATTTTTAAATTCTCCAATTGTTTCAGATTTTTGCTATCAATAAAATAGATAAAGAAGGCGAAGAGGTTGAGATTAAAATTCCTGATCGCATTGAAGGTAATTACCAACGTGTTAGAGGGTGATTTTGGTTTTCTACGTTCCAAACGTTTCTCTCTTTTGTTCCTCTTTATAATTACAACTTATTTCTTCTTTTTTAGATTGTCTGCCTGGATATTATGGTTTTGGCTGCACACATAAATGCGGACATTGTTTTTTTGACCAAGAATGTAATAAACTGAATGGAGAATGTCCCGGAAAATGTGGATGGTTATTCGTGACCAAATATTGTAATGAATGTAAGTGCATTTTAAAGAATTTAGTTATCAAGCGGTGAATTGCAATCTCATTGGATCTAATTTCAATTTTTTTAGCATATGCCATTTCTACGAAGGCACCGATTTTGAAAGAGCTCAATTTAAAATCGGCTCTACTTGAACTTAATTTAGATTCTTACTCCGGATATCAGCCTGAAGAATGGTTTCTCTTGATTAAGTATACAAATGTAAATATCTTGAACTAATAAAAATCGTGGCGTGATCCTAGAATGCGGGTTTTTCCCTATAATTACCAGTATTAGCCGGGGCGTGTAGGTCGTGCTTTTAAAAAGTAGTGATTTCCATCCAAATTGAGGCCGCCAAAAAAATCAAAACAAAACCATACAGGTATAAACAAATGAATTTGTTTATATTTTCATGTTTTTTAATGACATCTGTATGATTTTGTATTGATTTTTTTTCAAAATTAACGAAAAAAGTCTTTTTCTTCGTTGATTATTTCAAAAACTATTAAGTTTTCGAAAAAATATCAAAGAATAAAAACTTTTTAAAATTGAGTATTTTATCATAATTTAACAAAAAAAAAAAATTGAAAATTTCAAAATTTCTGAAAAAACTTATTAGGAAAAGTACTACTTCCAAGGGTCGTATATACTCCAAGAGTTGATAGTAATCTACAATTTTAGTGTAAGGAGCATATGCCATATTTCATCGATTTATTTGCTTTGGTTTTTAGACAATCGTGTTTACAAACACATACACACACACACACAGACATAATACCCAAAATGGTATTTTTGGACTCAGGGAGGTCTAAAACGTGGAGAAACATCAAAATCTCGAAGTCAAATTTTTTTACGATTACAATACTTTCTCTTTAAACTCTATACGAGAAAGTAAAAATATATTAAATATAAAAATCTGGTGTGACTGGCGCAGAGCACACAACTTTCTCTTAGCTTCGGTAATCGAAAGTTGTGTACTGTGCTTGTCACACCAGATTTTTGTGTCGACATATATTTAGTTCCCGACAGTACGGAACATTGGAATTCAGATGTAAAATTTATAAGTATGGGAAAATATTTATATTTTGTTACCATGGCAACCATTTCTCCTATCTTCCCTATGAAATACAAGAGTAAAGTGGTCTTCAGAAGATTTCAATTGCAAAATGAGAATATACATTTTAAAGAGAATCTAAAAAATAATTGATTTTACTTTCTCTTACCTATGTATATATGTAATATATATATAGAGAGAAAGTATTGGATTCATGTCAAAAATTCGATGTCGAGATTTTGATGGATCTTCACGTTTTGAGGTCCCCTGAATCCAAAAAAGTGGTTTTCGCGACATGGTCTGTCTGTGTGTGTGTGTGTGTCTGGTGTGTGTCTGTGTGTCTGTCTGTGTGTCTGTGAACAAAATATCTCAAGAACGAAAAGAGCTAGGAGGTTGAAATTTTATATTTAAGTTAGGCACCCCCCATGGGACGTGACACGAAGCTTTTGAACAAAATCGACCAAAAAGTACTAGCACTTTACTGATTCACTTTTTCAGTTTTTTTCGATTTTCTCAAAATTTGCTCCAACGATTTTTTTTAAAATTCAAAAATCAATTATTTTTTAGATTCTCTATAAAATGTATATTCTCATTTTGTGATTGAAATCTTCTGAAGACCACTTTACTCTTGTACTCCATAGAAAAGATAGGAGAAATGGTTGCCATGGTATCAAAATATATATATTTTCCCATACTTATAAATTTTACATCTTGAATTCAATTGTACCCTACTGCCGGAAACTAAATACATGTCGACACAAAAAATCTGGTGTGACAAGCACAGTACACAACTTTCGATTACCGAAGGTAAGAGAAAGTTGTGTGCTGTGCGCCAGTCACACCAGATTTTTTGAATTAAAAAAAATCGTTGGAGCAAATTTTGAGAAAATCGAAAAAAACTGAAAAAGTACATCAGTAAAGTACTAGTACTCTTTGGCCGATTTTGATTAAAAGCTTATTTTCCTGGTCCCGGGGGGTGTTTAACTTAAATATAAAATTTCAGCCTCATAGCTCAATTCCTTCATGCTTAAAATTGACTACACACAAACACAGACCATGTCGCGAAAACCACTTTTTTGGATTCAGGGGACCTCAAAACGTGAAGATCCATCAAAATCTCGACATCGAATTTTTGACATGAATCCAATACTTTCTCTCTCTATATATATTACATATATACATAGGTAAGAGAAAGTAAAAAGAGTAGTAGTAGTTTGGTTCTTGACCTCTAGACGTGGGCATCATGTTGGAAACACTCCTCTAAAGAATTAAATTAAGGAGGCTCGTGGCTAAGCTTAGGATAAGCTGCGGATTACGAATCTAGAGTTGCTATACAACTCGGGTTCAAATCCAACTTGTCGTGAAAAATTTATAATTTTTTTTTTTTTTTTGAAAAATAAGATAAAGAGAATAAAATCAGCCTCTTCTTCTCTTTCACTACTTCAATTTATTACAAATATTTCGGTCCCTCTACAGGGGCCATCCTGTGAAAATTTTAGCAGCGCCGGCCCTACATGGGGGGGGGGGGCAAGGGCCCTCCCTACAATGGCATCTGCCCCTGAATGCTGGCGCCATCACTGAATTTTAGTCAAAATTATTGTATTAAATAAATAAAACAAATAAAATAAAGAAAATTTACAGCGCAAGGGCTTCGGGTCTGGTCGTTTTTTGCCATTAAATGATCTATAATAAATAACGTGTTAATCAAATATTATTGATATGGATTAATAATAATTCAAATTCTTTTAAGGCGGAGACACCTGAGCCAGGCGGTTACGTCACACATTTTAAAAAGTATGATCCTCAAAATCCATTTGTGACATATACATTGGAAAGTTTATTTCCTTCAACAAATTATATTGTTACTATCTTCTATGAGTATAAGGAATGGAAAAATTACGCATTTGAGAAACCAGGGGAATCGCTTAAATTCAAAACTAAATGTATAGGTAAGTAGAGGTTTTTTTTTTTATTTTAATTTAAATGTAGCGTGGATCGAAAAGAGATATTTTTACTCTTTTTTTTTTAACTACAGTATTTCAATAGATTAGAATCTCCGGTTGAGAATTTAAAATAAATTCGAAAAACGTTAATTTTTTACTAAGAAGGAGTTGACAGCCAAAATCACTTGTATAGGCCCTATCTGCATGTTTAAAATATGTAAATTGATATTTCAATGTCTATAGATCTTCGAAAAACGGAAATTTTTGGCGGCATAAGAAAACGACCCAGAACTCAGCGCGACGCAAAATGCTATTCTAGCTAGACAAAATTTATATTGAAACAAAAATAACTTTTTTCGGGGTACTTTTATTAAAGAACAATAAAAATATATTAAAAGCCTTCATCGCTGCTCATGGGCGTAAAGAGGGGGGTCTCGGGGGGCCCAGTCCCCCCCAGAAGGGTGCCCGCCCCAAGAAACCTGGGAGTTAAGCTCACTACGCCACTGGTCAGGGGCGAAATGGTCGATATGGCAACCCTGTTGTCATAGGATGTGGTTGTTTATATAATTTTGGTGTTTTGTATATGTTTTTCAGTTTTCGGCTCATTTTTAGGGGCACCCTTGTAAAAATCTTTTCACCAAAATAGGCCAAATTAATGTGGTACTTTATTTGAAACCTCACGCAAATAAATCTATTTTCAAAAGACTTCCCGATGAGCTAGAGGTGGGAAATTTGATATTTAAGGCTCATTTTTGGTGACAACAATGATGTGGATATTTATATCAAAATAGTCCAAACTAATGTGGTACTTTATTTGATGCCTCCCGCTTCCCGCCTTCTTTTTTTTTTATTTAATACTCTATCTATAATAAAAAAAGACTAAAAAAGTTAGAAATAAAAATATAATAAAAAAAAATTTTTTAAAAAAATGCTTTTATTTAAATTGTTCTAAAAAGAGAAAAATAATTTAATTTAATTGTTCTTGTTAAAATTGTTTAATATTAATAACTTAAAATAAAAGCGTGGGCGCTTCGAAGTTATTCTGAGGCTCAGGGGCGTATATAAGGGGCCGGGGGGCCCGGGCCCCCCCCCCGGAAATTTCCCAAACACATATACATATATAGGGATATACAGACATCAGCGCAACAAATTTTTCTGCAGGGTGGAAAACTTTCATAAAAGAAAAAATGTTCCGCAAAAAATTTCGTGTAAAAAAATTTAGTTTCTTAAAAAAAATTTTTTCTCAAAAAAATTTTTGATTTCGGCCCCCCCCCCGAAAAAAATTTCTATATACGCCCCTGCCGAGGCTTCCCTTAAGCTACGAATATCAATGAGCGCCCCACGCTTTTATTTTAAGTCATTAATATTAAACAATTTTAACAAGAACAATTAAATTAAATTATTTTTCTCTTTTTAGTTCAATTTAAATAAAAGCATTTTTAAAAAAATTTTTTTTTATTATATTTTTTACTTTCTCTTACCTCTATATATTGTATGTTAATATCAGTAGCGTATCCAAGTGGGGGCGAAGGGGGTCCCCCCTCCCGCCCCAGGAGCATTAAGCTGCTTTTTCCCAAAATTTACGGCTTTTTTTGAAATTTCATAATAAATTCATTTTATATCACAAATCCGGAAAAAAAATTACAAAAAAAAGCCCGAACGAGATTCGAATACTAAAAAAAAAAAGGTCGAGCAAAAAACAGCGCCCCTGTTGAGCTTCGCCCCCTCCGCCCTCAAAGGCTAGTTACGCCGCTGTTAGCATACTATGTTACCTTAGTAGAGATAATATAAATATAATACATGTTTATTAAATAAGGAAATTATTTTATTTTTATTCTGAATCCAATACAATTTATATTTAAATCTCTGGTTATAAATTCAAACTAGGTTTCTTACTAGGAATGAAACTTTGTAAAGAATAGGGACCGTGCGTCTAGACCTTTGCGCCAACTAGTGGCAATCATCTTAATTAGTCGGGGGATTTGTTAAATATTTAACATGTGATTTATTTTTGAATAATTATTAATTAAATATATTGAGATTATTTGAAGTTTGTCGACTTTAAGAAAAAATTGCTGTATCCGTGGCTGTAATAATACATCACTTCAGAAACCTGGAATGGATGTGAAAGTGAAATTTTATAAATTTCCAGATACCCACATGTAAATAGCAAAACGTAAACAGTGGATAAAAACAGTAAAAAATTATGTCCAAGTCCAAAATTAATTACAAATATATTACATAATTAAAATGAATTTTGAGATTAAACTCGACGCATGTAAATAACTCATTTTGTTAACCAGGTTCTTAATATTTATGACATTTATTTCATAATAAAAACTTAACCTTAAAACTTTTTTTCGATTTCAGAGAAAACCCAAAAGACTGGGTACCAAATCAAAATTCGAGAATTTGTAGTAATACTCATTTTATAAACAACGAAAAATCGGAACATCCGTCTTATATTCCCTCGATTGTTCCTGGAAGCGAAAATATTTTTAAAAAATATACAATCCTTGTGAGGTATCCGGCGATTAAAAATTCGTGAATTACTAAAAGCTGCTAGTACTAATAAATAATAAACTAATAAGTACTAATAAATCCTCTTTTTGGTCACAAAGACCAATTCACCCCGGAAGAAGTAGATGAAACATAACCTGCAACATTGCTTCTGTAAGGATACATATTGAACGAATTAAGAACTTTAAAATTTTATCTAAAGTTCCAAATTCATTATTTCCTCATATTGATGAGAACTTGAATATAAAACGAATGATTTGGATTTAAATGTGACTTTGACGCTTATGACACTTTCAAAAGAATTTGTTTTTTCAACTACCGCATAGACATGATTTGAGTTGAATATTTTTTTTCTCTTTTTCATTATTGTGGCCGCGTATAATATTACTGACAACTGGTTGAAATCAGTATTTTATTATTTTTTCCATTTTTTAAAATATTTTATGTTGTTTGCAATGAATGTTTACATTCCACAAAGTTTGTCAAAAGAACACTAGACAGCGCTTACTTAGGCTAAACTTTAGTGCTGCCTCTATGTTTCACGCACGATCCCTATAGTAGTCTATCAGTAATTAGCATACATTTTATATGGTCAGAGGGGTCAAACGTTTTTTACCGTGGTAGGGTGGGGTGTCGGTTACCGATTGATGGTAGTGTTCGAGGGGGAGGGGGGGCGCCAGCAGTTGAGTCGCTCCATGGCGCCAAAATCCTTGCTACGCCACTGTCGTTTAATGCTCTTCGACTTAGTGCTTTGTCCATTGCTTAAACTGCAATAAAAACCAAATATGGTGATATATGGTTGTAAAATTTGTTATCTAAACTCTACAATACTCCTTCTAATCAAACATTATTACTAAATGACGGAGACTAAAGGGGAATTTTTTATAAGCATAAATAAAGTAGCAAAATTGTTTTAATTTTAATTTATTTTGAAACTTTATTATTTCTTAATTATATTGTCATAAAATAATTTTAAAAGTACATACTTTTAGACTAAAGCCTAAAAGAAGAGAATTGACAGTCTTTGAGCAATTTTTGTCGAATCTGCCGTAGAATTATAGTACAAGTTAAGAGAGGTAAAAATGTGTAAAAATTAACAATTGAATTTGACCCTTTTTTATTTACCGCCAAAAGGCAAACAACCCTCGCATAAACTGAGAAATTCCCGGACATTTTCTGTTGGTATCGACATCAGAGAATGATTTGCAAGTGATTACAGAAAAAAAAAATTTTGAATTTTGTCCAGCTAGAATAGCATTTTGACCCACTGTGGGAATTTTATTCTATGCTAACAGTTATGTTGTCGTTCGGATAAGAGGTGTACACGTAGATGGAACTCGACATAATACCTCATGTCGTGCTGAGTTCTGGGTCGAACAATAAAACTTTTTTCGATCCATTCTATTGCAATAGTCTATATTATAAGTAAAGACCGGACAAAAAAGCATAAAAATCTTGAGTAAAAAGTTTGAAATAAGCATAAAAGTTGAAAAAAAGCATCTGATAAGCAACTTCTACTCATTCTAATGGCGGATACAAGGGGGGGGGGAAGGATGGAATTAATTTTAATATACATTTTTAAAAATTAAAAAAAATTTTATTTGTATATAGGGCCTACCTATATTCGGGTAAACAAATACAGAACGCAACTTTAAATTACCGAAAGTGTGGGCCCAGTCCCACCAGATTACCCTTACCCCCCCCCCCTACGAGGGTCCGCCGCAGTCAGTGGGTCCAGGGGTCCCAGGGGGCCCGAGCCAGAGTAGGGAAGGCGCGATTTGCGCAGTTGCCGAAGGATTTGCTTTACATTTTGCTGAATGTTTTAAATTATTTCAAAAAATTTTATAGCCCTCGGGCTTGGTGTAGTTGGTAGCGCGCCTGCCTTGTATACCAAGGGTCGAGGGTTCGGATCCCATGCAGTCCGATGATTTCATTTAAGCCATTTGGATATCAAATGGCTTAAATAAGAATGCCTGGACCCCCAATAGATATATTTACAAATAACGAGTATCGTTTAAAGTTTTAAATGGCCTATATTGCCAAAAAGACAGGGGGCGTATATAGAAATTTTTTTCGGGGGGGGGGGGCCTGAACTCAAACATTTTTCTACGGACAATTTTTTTTAAAGAAACTAAATTTTTTCCGCCCCGCCCTGCGAAAAATTTTGTTTTTGCGGAACCAAAGTTTTCCGCCGCCATGCGGAAAAAATTTTTTTCCCGGCCGTGAAAATCATTTTACCTTTTTTTTAGAGACACGATATTTTTGCCGTCCGGCGGAACATTTCCCCTTTTGCGGAACCTAAGTTTTTCACCCTGCAGAAAAAATTTTTTTTTGGGGCACACTGCGTGGACGATCAAACATTTCGGGGGGGGGGAGGGGGCGGGCAGAGAGCCGCTAACGTCTGTATATCACCTTATATGTATATGCATTTGGAATATTTCGGAGGGGAGCCGGGCTCCCTTGGTCCCCTCCCCTTATATACGCCCCTTGTGTATGCGTATGCGTGTGTGAATTGGAAAAAATTGTGTTTTTTAATAAAAAAAAAAAAAAAAAAAAAAAAATTATAAATATTCGTAAAATAAGTTCAAATAAGCACAAAGGGCAAAAAAAGCATGAAAACTCAAAAAAAGCATAACAAATGTAATCTCAATAGACTTAGTTTTTCGTAATTCGTCTAGTAATTAAATATCTAATGGTTGCTTATAAAATTCAGCAATAAGCATTTTGCTTAAAATCCGGTCTCTAATTATAAGTAATCTTAATATTCTTTTATTTATTATTTTGTATTTTTTAGGTACATCTTATTTTAACTTAGACTATGATCAGGATTCAGTGACTATAACAACAGAGGTAATTAAATAAAAGTATCTATATATAATAATTGCGGTGTGTCCGTCTGTCCGTCCGTCTGTCACGCTCTGTTTGACCTACTTCCCGTTGGAATTTTGAAACGAAATTTTGCAGTGGACTGGAATACTTAGTTGTTAGTAATAATTTTCTTTTCATAATTAAGAAAAGGCGAGGGTCCCGCCGCAGGCGGGCCCGAGCCAGCTGATGGTGGGTCCAGGGGGCGTAGCCCCTGGCTAAACGCGAAGCCCGCCGAAGGCGGGCGACGCGGCTAGTTATTATAAAATTGCCATATCTCTAGGGGCGTACCGAGACCGTTGGTCGCCTGGGGCATCACCAGAAGAAGGGGTCTATATATGGACCCTGTTATTCAATGGTGTGTCAAGAGACCAGACATCAAGTTTTGAGAAAATCAACATTAAAGTTTTTCTGATTTAAATTGTTTTGATTAGATTATATATCATTTTTTTTGTCAATTGTGCAAGTAAATACTGTCATTATGGCAGATATTCATAAATTATCTCTAAAAATACGACTAATTTAGAGAAAAACAATAAAATATAAAAAATTATTATTGCGAAATTCTCAAAGTCCAATTATATTTGCAAAAATGCTTCAAAGTCTCTTCAAAAAAAAAATGGCTGCCTCAGTTACCAGTGGACCTAACCTTTTGCATATTGTAAAATAGATCACATCTCATCGCGTTATCGTTAAAATAAGTTGAATCAAAATAAAAATAACAAATATATCTACTTCTTTTTTAAATAAAATGATGGGATGTCATATATTTTACTATAAGAATAAAAATCTGGTGTGACTGGCGCACAGCACACAACTTTCTCTTACCCTTCGGTAAGAGAAAGTTGTGCACCGTGCTGGTCACACCAGATTTTTTGTGTCGAGATATATTTAGTTTCCGATAGCACCTTAGTTTCAAACTTGCATTTTAAATGTTGACTGCTTCAAATAAACTATGGTTATTTTTCAAAATTTTAATCTCATATTTGGACATTTTATACACAATATAGATTCGTAAATAAATACAAAATTTCATAAGAATTGGAAAAAAAAAATTTTAAATGCGTAAAAAGTTCCAAAGGGGACCCCCTTTTGAATCGAAATTAACATACAAATCCCTATAGGAAATTAACATTAGGCCTATGAGAGAAGGCGGAGAGACAGGCGATAATGTTTGCAAGTGAGAGAGAGAGAGATATACTATATGTTTTCTCCTAAGCATTTAAAGACACAAATAAAATAAAAATAAATGGGAATTTAAATAATAATTGATTTTTAATCTAATAAAAAGAAAAAGATTTAAATTCCGTTACCATGGCAACCAGTTCTATCTTTCCTATGAAGAACAAGAGTAAAGTGGTCTTCAGAAGATTTCAACGGCAAAATGAGAATATACATTTTAAAGAGCATCTAAAAAATAGTTCATTTATGAATTTTAAAAAAAAATCCTTGGAGGGAATTTTGAGAAAATCGAAAAAAACTGAAAAAGTACATCAGTAAAGTACTAGTACTTTTTGGCCGATTTTGTTCAAAAGCTTATTTTGAGATTCTTCAAAGGTACCTAAGTTAAATATAAAATTTCAATCCGGTAGCTCAATTCCTTCATGCTAAAAAAATGGTTCCACACACACAGACACACACACACACAGACCAATTTGCGGGACCCACTTTTTTGGACTCAGGGGACCTCAAAACATGTATATCCAACAAAATCTCGACATCGAATTTTTGACATGATCGCAATACTTTCTCTCTCTATATATTTCATATATAGGGTAAGAGAAAATAAAAATGAAGAGGGTTTCTGCACTACAAAAAAAGCACTTTAACAGACACTTCACTAACTACCCAAACATGAAAAGACCGGCCCTTAAAAACAAAAAAATTATCCCTGGATTTGTTAAAATAATCTTTTGTCTATAAATTAATAAAAGAAAATTTAATTTGAGAGATTTCTTTACGGTTTATGAGGCTTTTCAACACAATATTTTGAGAATTTGGAGAATCCGAGAATTTTTACTGGACTCTCCTCTCCATAACGTAAAATCTCCCGCCCGCACCACACATTCAGAGCCATTTGATTGCGTCGTGCGTCATCATCACAATTGTTCCTTCTACCGTGCACAAATACAAATTTGCACAAAATGACTATGTCGAATTTGCTTACCAAGATTTCTTTGGCTATCCAGATTTGATCACTTTTTGTTAAATTAACAGCTGAATAGATTTTGTTCTCAATCTCGTTTTCAAGATTTTTGGTCTCATTTTCAGTTAGATTCTGGACAATAATATAAATGCAGCTAAAAGGGGAAAATTCAAATAAATGAACAAATGGATATAAAATTTATATATGACAATATGCTTTACCTCCTGGAAGTAAGATACAAAACTGTCTCTCCAGGGAAAGTGACGTTGATGACAAAAATAGTCGAGTTTTCTTCCTTGAGTGGAATCCAATCAGGAAATTGAAAATCCCGCGGAGGCGTTTCAATCTCGAAGGTTTCTTTCTCCCCTAGATGTGTTGGGGTCTTTGCCTGAATTGAAATCGTATAATTGGAGAATGGAGCTAGCTGTACCTAAAAAGAATTCGGGTTTTAAAGAAATTAAATTAAAAAGCAACAAACCCCGGGGTTTTCTACAAGCCAATTCTTCTTCTTCTTCTTTCTTAGCCTTATTCCCGCAATGCGGGGTCGGCTGAATGGGTTTTTTTGCGACCGGAAGAAATATAACAGGCCGGCCCGTCGCACGGCCTGACGACTGTTGAAAAAGGAAGAAGGAAGGAGCAGACATGACCATAAAGAACAAAAGGACTGCCAGTCCCAACTCGGGTCGCCATCCACGTACCCACAAAATGTGGGCCCCTGAGCAACTACAAGCCAATTAGAAGATTTAAATAAATATTAGGGGAGGTTTCGCTTTATGTAAGATTAGAACAAAATGTTTGGTCAGAGATCCCCGTTTTATTCTAATTCATGATAATTATCTTCACTCCAATTCAAAATTTCTGTTTCTTTTGTTTTTCAGAAAGGATATGGCGGGGAGCAAATAAAATTCAAACGTGCATTTTTTCATAAGAATCTATCTTGAGAGGAAGTTTACTCGCAGTTCCTTATGATGCGTAAGGTAAGATTTAATCAAAACAAAGTGTTTGAATGTTGAGATATAATTTCGACTGTTATTTCTGCAGATAATTTAACAGTTTCGGAGATAAAGACTCCATCTTCAGGCTTCCTCTGAAGATAGATTCTTATAAAAAAAAACTCGTACAATCCAGTTATTTTCAAAAAGTGCATTTTTTCGTTAAATTCCCCTTCTTGGCCCACCCACCCCTACTAGGTAAAGAATTTGGGCATCTATTTTTATACAATACAATATAGAAGAATGGATTCAGCCAAATAGAGGTCTTTACCTCATTTTGATATGTTCTTTCTAATTTTAGAAGAGGAATATTTATAATTTTCTCTTCACTTGTTGAGTCATTTATTTTTAAAACGAATTGTTCAATGTATCCGTTACTTTGGTCCGGATGATCCCAGGTAATTAGAAATGTATCATTTTTGTATCTTTTTAGGCTTTTGATGTGTGGTTTTGAGGGCCCTAAAAGAAAAAAATGTTATTAGAATATTATTCAGAGAAAAGGTGCTGTTGATGTTTGAAATAAGGAAGGGCTGTAAAGCAAAAAGCCTTTGGACCGCAAATGCTCGAAGGAGACGCATGACGCCCTATTTGCGTAGAGGAGGACTACGCGCACGCTCTGGGAAAAATGTGAAAAAATATTTATTTAAGTTCAACCCCCATAGATTTAGTATATCCAACTAAAAAGTATTTGATGGTGAAAAGGTATAGGTAATCAGACGTCCACCTGCGTTTAAGGGAGTTTCTCAGTGCTGGGGTTGTTGAAGGGAGATGCGGCAAATGCCTAAATCCGCCCCTGAGAAGACAAAATCAAATGTCTTTAACCTCTAAAAAATAAAAAAGATAAAATCCATTATTGTGAATGAATGGACGTTCGCGATGACTGGAGTGAAGCACTTGTCGCCTTTTTCGGAAAAATACACTGTGATGTAACACAGAGACTTTTATTTTATTTTTTTTAATAGGAGAATTAAATTCACAAGGTTTTCTGTTTCAATAATATATTAATTTGATATTAACACTTTATACGTATTTCGACACCATATGTGTCATCTTCAGAAGCGAATTACATACTGTATAGAGAGTGTTTCCCAACCTTTCAAGTCCGGCACCCTAAAGGTGGTTGGGAATAATATTACACACTAGCGGCACCCTTCCTTTTTTTCCCTATCAAATCGAAATTTTTTCCACCCTGGGGCAAATTTTTTCTCTTGCGTGAAAATCATTTGACCTTTTTTTTGGCAAAACTTAATTTTTTTCGATCTACGGAAAATTTTGCCGCTTCCATTTTGATCATTTGACCTTTTTTTTAGTAAAACTTTATTTTTTCGCCTCTTTATTTTATTTTTTTATTATCTAAATATCTCGCGCACCCCTTAGGCATTCTCGCGCACCCTTGGGTGCCGGGGCACACCGGTTGGGAACCACTGGTATAGAGTGTTAATATCAAATTAATATATTATTGAAACAGAAAACCTTGTGAATTTAATTCTCCTATTAAAGCATAATGTTTCAACTAGAGCCAACGGTTACCAGTTTAAAATTAATTTTATTTTATTATTTTTTTTTAAAGTGAAACTTTATTTATATCGGCACAAATTTTTTCGCTCTTCTATCACCATGTCGCGTTACATGTCGTGACGTCAAGCCGTGACGTCACAAGTCGAGACGTCACCAACGACTCGCAACAGGTTTCTTGGCATCATATACTCTGAAACTACTGGCCGATTTTCATGGTGTTTTTTTTTAATGGGTAAAAAATTATCCAGGGGTGGTTTTAGGATATCATTATCCATCCAGGGGTTCACAAATCCCTTTATAGGGAATGTTCTATTTACCCTACCAGGGGAGGGACCTCCCCCCCCTAAAATGTATTTTTCAATCGATTTTATTAAAATTTAAAATAGTCATATCTCAAGACGCCGCCAGCCAGGGCATTCCATTGCTAGTTTATTATAAGTTAAGATTAAAAACGCGATTTTAATACCCTAAATTGAATAATTTTCGGAAAATTTTCAGTTAAGGTGCGCGTCTCGGGGTGTTAATTTTGGGAGATTCCATAACACACTTTTTTCCCACTCACACTCACACACACATACACACCGTATTTTCGGCAAATTTGGCCATATAAGACTTTGACGATACTGACGTGAATATTTTAGTAATTATCTATTAGGGGGTCCAGGCATTCTTATTTAAGCCATTTGCTATCTAAATGGCAACACAGAGATTTGTTTATCAAAAAATGACCTCAATTATAAAATATAGCCTATAAGAACTGAAGATGGGTCCGAAACGTCCTCTTCAGCATTTATCATCCAAAGGCTTTTTGCTTTCAAGTTCTTGCTCTTGTCGTTCCTTATCTTATCTTATCCTATTAAACGAGCAATGTACGTTTGTTTATTTGTTTCAAATTGCAATTTAAGATTTCAGTTTGAAACTAATCTCTATTTGAATCACAAATGATGGAGAAACAAGACTAGCAATTCTCAAGAGGAAGAGGATCTTGATAAAAAATAAAATAGATAAAATTCCTTATTGGGAAGGAAAATTTACTTTCTTAATACTCTCCAAAAAAAAATTTATTTTTCTTTTTTTTCTTTCGTCCTACATACGCTTATCAGTGTCAGTTAGAAATGCATTTTCTTCTGATAAATCAATCACTTTATTATAATTTTTAGACCCGAAAAACTGAATATTTTTATATCTTTTTAGACTTATTTGAGATGTTTGTTTGGTTTATTTATAAATGATTTTAATGTTGTTATTAATGCTGGATGACGTTTATTACCTTTCTCGAGATCAGGAATTTTAATCTCAACCTCTTCACCTTCTAAATCTTTTTCATTAATAGCAAAAATCTGAAACAATTGAATATCAGGAATTAAACAATCGCATTACCTTTATACTGTAGTTGGACAATCTATTTCTTTTGTCTTACAAGGAATGTCACCCAAAGGTGAATCGCCGATTCTTTTGAAACCTGGTGCATTTAAAGAACTCATCTAAACATTAATTTAGATGAAAAAAGTTTCAGGGATGGGCATACAGAAATATTTTTTTTTAATTAAAATTTCATTTTCAAAAATTGAATTATATTAACATGAATTAGACCAAGTTATTAAACTAATCAAGCTAAATCTAATCTGCATATCACGAGAAATAGCTTTACTAACGACGCAATCAATTAGCACACAATCAGCTCTCTTCACCAAGATATATTAATCTATTTAAATACTCGTGGTTTGCATCGGGTTATTCTCAAAGCCATCCTGGTCATTTCGATAATCCTGTTGAATTTTGTTTCAGCAATGAAAATAACTTATGTTATAAAGACAAATCATGTGATTTTTTTCTTTTATAAAATGCAGTTATTGTAAGAATGAGATTTGTTTTAAGCATTTTTTCATTGAATTTCACTATTGTGATGATTTTATAGATTAAGTTAAAAATATTTAAAAAAAAATATTTCTGTATGCCCATCCCTGAAACTTTTTTCATCTAAATTAATCTTTAGATGGGTTCTTTAAATGCACCAAGTTTCAAAAGAATCGGCGATTCACCTTTGGGTGACATTCCTTGTAAGGCAAGGGTCTCTTTATCAATATTTTTTAGAATGTCAGATATAATTTGGTTTAAATTAAATTAAACTCAATTTTTCTTGAGCGTCTCTGGGCTCCAGGTGGCTCAGAGTTGGAGTTGTAAAATTGAAATTCTATTTTAGAGCAACTCTTTTAGCGCACTCCTTTCCTTTTCATTCGCCGCTTAATTAAAG
>JAKCPI010021703.1:0-14929 GCA_023213315.1 Euborellia annulipes
TTCTGACAAACTGGATGTGGCGAAATGTCGGCAATATAGAGAATAGACGAAAAGATGAACAACCGACTCCGAAGATTTCGAACTACGACACAGGAGGATTCTTCAGCCGAATTTTTGACCGAGTCAAAAATAGTATTCTTTTTATTTCCTGAGGGTAATCAGTGAAGAATAAAATACCTTTCATGTTGGTTTAAAATTTCTCTATCTGTAATTTACAAAGAGATTATTTATGATTTTTAAAAAGAAAATGAAAAACAGCAAAAGTTTGACTTATCAGTATAAAATACTAACAGCGGAATACATCAAAGATAAGGACTTGAGTTGTCTGAGCTCAGAGTTGGAGGTGCTGAGTTCTGAAGGGGTGGCAATTTTTGCAAGAACTCGTCCAGCCTTAGCAATCAGCGGAATACTGGGACATCGACTCTCCTCTTCGGCTTCGAGTGCTGCACCCACCGCAACTAACACCGCCGGCGTTGGAATCCCACCAGGTGGAGATCCTGGTCTTTTCTTCGAAAATGGCGCAAGTGCCGCCGAGAGTCGTTCGATTAACGTACGACGACGTCTGTTTTTTGGCATCAACGGCATTTTTCGCATTCTCGACGGTTCCGGATGTCACCATCGCCTCCTTCGACTCGGCCGACTCCGCCGCAGCCTCTTTTCTAAAGACAAAATATAGCCTATAGAAAAAAACATTTAAAAAATTACCTCTGTGTGATAAAACTTTTCTTTTTGTAAAAATTTATTCACCCCTATTGCTGTTACTAGGGAAAAAATCCTAATCATACTTCATCTCTTCTCTATATCTCCATATATCATCTCAGAGCCTAAAGTGTAAGGCCTAGAAAGCTGTAATTTGACATGTAGATTGCATTTATGTCCTAGGCGTCATTTAACAAGCGATTTTTCGAAATTCCAATTTTGATTTTACAATAGCTTTTAAACCAGAAGAGATATCAATTTGGTTTCTTCACTTAAACCTTCCTTAAATGAATATCTAAGGGTTTTTTTGAAATTCGGCCCCAAGTACCCCAAATCACCATTTTTTATTTCGATTTTCCAACTTTTAACTGAAAGGAGATATCAATATTGTTTCTACGCTAAAAGCTTCCCTAAATGATCCTCTAAAAAGTAATTTCGGAGTTTTTTGAAATTCGGCGTACCCCAAATCGCACAAAAAATTTGTGAAAAATGCATTTTTTATTTCGATTTTCCCATCTCTTCTCTATCTCTATATATTACTGTATAAAAAGAGAACTCACTGACTGAGTTACAATCATCGCACTAAGACCCTCCCTCTACCCCCTTTATCCCTTTTATCCGCCCCTTGAGCGCTAGCCACTCACCTCCGTTATTAAGAAAAATTTAAAAAAAATCATTTTCATTTCTTCCTTCCCTTGAGCCAATGTTAAATCCCTTTCATTTGTATGTTAATTTCGATTCAAACAAAAAATTTTTCCCCATTCTTATGAAATTTTGTATTTATTTGGGATTCTCTATTGTGTATAAAATATTCAAATATGATATTAAAATTTTGAAAAATAACATTTAAAACGCAAGTTTAATTAAGGTGATAACTAAATATATCTCGACATAAAAAAATCAGAGTCAGAGATTTTTCCATTTCTTAGAATTTTTTGACCTATTTTCTTGAACTTGTTAGCTCGTCTTTTCTCATTTTTTTTTTGTCATTTTAAAGCCATTTAGAGCTCTCAATTGATTGGTTGTCAATTAAATTTTTCTCGCTTGAAGGGATTCCCCGACACACAGCACATTTTAGGCATTCCAAATTGATTCCACCCTTATCGATATTTGGAAGCAAATGGCTCTATAATTTTGATAAAATAGACCTAACTATTTGACAAACTTTAATTTTAATCGCTCTCTCTCTAAATAACTTCATTTCATTTAAAACTCTCTTAAAAAAAAAACAATTTCAAAACTTCGTGTTTATAATTATTATTTTTACGGATATATTTAATCATAAAAAACAATTATTGAAATTTTTTTTTCATTTATAATGCCACACCCTTCGCTTTAACTTTTTTATTATTATCTCCATTTAAATTTGTTAATCATAGACCTATGTTATGATTAAACTTTTTTTAATTTCCAAATCTATTTTCATATTTTTTTTTTTTTTTTTTTTGAAGCACGCGTCACTTAAATATGACAAGCGCAATGATTTATTGTTCATTTTGCATGACAATTGCGAATTTTTACAAAAAAAAAAACTTTTATAAATTATTCTTTTTAATGATAAAACTTGGAATTTGTAAATCTAACAATAAAAGAGTTTACCTTTATTATAGGAAGCGTTAGGAATAGATAGAAGAATTTTGAGTGAACTCTCTATTTCAAATGCACAGCCATCAAAGATTTCGAAACCCATTCCATTTGACAATAAAAACAAATGTGAATCGAATTGGCGGAGAAAAACTGGAATCCAATATCCATACAAATCGAAACAAGATTATTAATAGGTCAAGGGAGAGAGACAATCTTCTTTTCTATTCTCATCTATAGCAGATAAAATGAAAATATTTTAAGAATAAGAACTCACGCAAAGTAGCTCTTTTTGATTTTTATCAATATGAATTCTATCAATATTTTGTATGTGGATGGTTGGTTATAAGGGAGAATTACATACTTTGATTTATTTTAAATTTTTTTTTCCCCCGGCGGTTGTCCTCCTTCCCCCCCCAAAAAAATTTATTTTTTTTTATAAAATTGAAATAAATAGGGAGGGGGAGAAGGGGAAAACTAAAAAAAAAAAAAAAAAAAATTTTGTTTATTTACAAATACTTAAAAAACTATGCCTCTTTGAGGTTCTATTGCCAACAGACTTGTTTTCTCTACGGTCGCAAAACTAAATATATGTATGTCGTCACCAAACATCTGGTGTAACAAGCACAGAAATCGCCTTTCAAAGTTATGTGCTGTGCGATCAGTCACACCAGATTTTTATTAATTAATGAAATCCTTTCTCTAAAAATCAAGATAAATCGCAAATTTTAGATTCTTCTCTCTTTCTTGAAAAAATAAATAAATGGAATGAAGATTAATTATTTGTTCTTTTTTAAGATAAATGTATTATAATTAATAAAAATGTAGGAGAAAATATTTGTCTAGCAAAATTAAAATAATTATTTATTTGTGGTAAGATAAATTAATATTATAATTCATACGGTAAAAAAGGTCTTTTCAAAATGCAATTTTAATAAAAGTAGAATTTGGTTTTTTTAAATTATGAATATATTATTTACAAATATATTCATATTAATTATAATTCAAAAATTAATAAAATCTGACTTCTCTATATCGATATCCCATTGCATTTCTTGAGGAACCGATTGATCGTATCCTATACCTTGCTAACACCAATTTCATACACGATTTCATTTTTGGTGAATACGAAGATCTTCTTCAGTTTTTTCCTTATCTTTATTAACATTCAGATTATTTTCTAAATTATATCGGATACCAATTAATTTTGAAAATTGGGGCGAAGTCTGAATGGCTTGGGTGAATTTAACCATTTCGAAAATCATCACAAAACCTGATTGAGAAAGCCAAGCGCCTAGAAGTCTGGCTAACATATAGAGAGCCTTCATAAGCACGTTGCATAACTCTCAGGCGCAAGGCTCGTTTATGGCGGCAGGCACATGCCAGTTTCTTCTCACTTATTTTTTTACTACTTTTCTTGAAATTTTAGAATAAGATTTTCTTTCAATCTTGAATTTAATGTCAACAGAATTGATCATTTATTTAAATTAATTGATAACAAATAAATTCTCTCAGGGTGGAGTTCGGATTCTTAGAAGACCTATAGGCCTATCTATCTCTATTGTAAAGTTACTAGGCCCTAAAAGTTTAGGTGTTTTATTTATTTTTATTTTTTGAACCATCACTCGAACTATTTCTTTAGATTCTTCTTCTCACTTCTTATGACTTCGTTTAGGGCAACTATCCGAGCTGAGGCTGGTATTGTTTGCTTTGCTTTTTCCTTTTCCACATTCAGGCTGTGAGACGGGCTTGCTTTTTCTTTCGGTTTTATTCAAAATAAAAGTGTCCATCCTTTATAGGAATAAAACAGAAAAAGTTTTGTTTCTTCCCCGTTACACTTCACAGACTTATTTTTGCAATTTTCATCCTCTCAACGGCATTTTATATTCGTCTTGAAACGTACCTCACAATAGAGAGTAGAAACACGAAGGAGAGTAGAAAAGAACAAAAAATGTCTTGATACTTAAATAAAGTAAAATTGATTCGAGTTATTTATCAAACATAGGTGCGTGTTGTGTAGGCTCAAGGGTCGAACAAATAGCCATGTCGAGTTCATTTCAAAATTTCTTATTTCTAAAAAAATTCTTCCCTTTCCTAAATAACTCACTTTCTCTTCAACTTGGATATTTTTTTAATTTCTATTTATTTTGACTTAAACAAGTGTTTATATATATCCTAAAAGACTTTAATTTTTTTGCATTTATTCTTTAACTTGGAAAAGGTTGGGATAGAGTTCTTTCCTTGTGCTAGCGGTCAGGGATTCGCTTCTCGACAAAAATATATTTCAAATGAATTGACTACCAATTAAATGAAATAAATAGGAAGGACGTCTAAATGGCCTCATATGCCGATAAAGACCTTAAATGAAAAACAAAAAAAATACTTGGAAAAGACTATAATAATCCTCGCTGTTCCTGCATGTTTATAAAATAAAACAATATTTAATTTTGATTCACTTATCAGCTTTTTTTAATTCCCTACTTTATAAAAACCTATCGAGTAGAGGTAAAGAAAAGGCTGCTGAATATAAAAAGAAAGAATATCAACCAGAATTTGTTTATTTATTCATTTTTTCCTCATTTTGATTGTACTATTTGAGTTTTCTACTGCAATTGATTTTTCTTAAATGTATTGAATATAAACCTACACATGCAGGAGGTTGGATTTAAAAATTAAAAAAAAAAAAAATCATAGAGAGTGGATATCTATAAACTTGACTATAATTAAATCTGAGACCCTTTTCTCTGTTCCTTTTTATACGGATTATTTATAGATTTTGGAAAGTCGAATTGATTTCCTCAAGATTTTAGACGCCTTCTTTATTTAAACTAGATTGCCAGAGGGTGGCGGAGTTCTCATAAAAACATTGTTAACATGTTAATAATGAAAGAAATAATTTTATTGGAATAGTACAATGTTTAACTGTTAGTAAAATTTCAAATAATTCACTTACAGTTAGTTCAGTCTATATAACTTTTTAACAGGAAAATATCCTGAAGTTGATGAAATTTTTACAGGTTGTTTGGAAGTACTCTACCCAGATAGCACAGTACGTCTTATGTACGTACATAAGACGCACAATTCGTCTTATGTGCGTACATAAGACGTACTGTGCTATCTGGGTAGTGTCTATCCAGAGTTTTCGACTTCTATGCTAACTTGGTGGGCAAAAAGCCCCACCCCCTCAAAAAACTTTTCAGTTTTTTCTCTTTTAACTCGTAAACTAAGCATATTTTGTACACCATAGCATAATAAAAGGTTGTTGTGCATTAAATTTGCTAAAGTTTGGTACATAAAACGAATTCATGGACCCAATATTAAACAAGATAGGGGCTGTCAAAATTAGATAAAATTTTTACTTTTCCAGAAAATTTCTCTAACTTTGACCGGTCGTATCTCGGTTAATATTTGGTCTAAAAAATTAGTTTTATGTACCAAATTTTAGAAAATTTAATTCTCTACAACTTTGCTTGGGACTATGGTCGACAAAATATGCTTAGTGTACGAAATATAAATGAAAAAAGTCTGACATTTTTGAGGTTTTTGCGCTCCCATCTCACTTTCTAAGTTAGCACAGAGTCCTCGAGGACGTGGACGTAAGATAGACATCCTAGAATACCCCCAAATAACTTGTACAAATTTCTTTAACTTCGGAATATTTTCCCAAAACCGCCCTATTTATTTATATCAACTGGACTAACTAAAATGCTTAAAACTATGCGAAACTTCCAATATTCTTCCTGGCTGCATGTGGCCACTGGTCATTATAGCTCTTCGGACCTTATAAGGTCTTTTTTTTTTTTTGAATGTGTGCATATATGCACACATTCAAAAAAAAAAAAAAATTCATTTATATTTTTTATTCTTGTCAAAAACAAAGTTGCCCACGGGGCGTGGTGTAGAGGTTAGCGTGCTAACCTCATATACCAAACGTCGCGGGTTCGGACCCCAGGCAGTCCGATGATTTTATTTAAGCCATCTGGATACCAGATGGCTTAAATAAAAATGCCTGGATCCTAATATATATAAATTCATAAATAACGGTTATCGTAAATGTCTTATATGGCCTGAGCTGCCGAAAAGACAGTGTGTATGTGTGTGTGAGTGTGAATGAGAAAAAAGTGTGAATGTTTTACAAAAAAAAAAAAAAACAAAGTTTTCATCTATCTATATCTCTTAATAGACACATATCCAAAGATAACAAGTTTAATACTTAAAACTAAAACTATTTTGCTGATATAATAATATAGTTTCTAAAAATATAATATAGATTAATGGATGAAAATAGGTTTGAAAAGATACTAAAATAAGAATAAATAAAAGAAAAATCAATTTTTTGTAAAGAAGAGGAAAAAATGTGAGTTTGTAAAAGTTGAATCTAGCCATTTGCATATTTTTTTATGAGAGAGAAAAAAAATTGGAAACTTTATCAAATACTTATTAGGATAATATAATTTATATTAAACAGCTATTTTCATTTATTCACTCTATGAAAAAAAATCTGGTGTGATTTCACACAGCTCACAATTTTCTCTTACCTTCGGTTGTGTTATGTGCTTGTCACACCAGATTTTTTTGTGTCGACAGATATTTAGTTTTCGCCGATATATTAGAATTCAAGATGTAAAATTATGGGAAAATATTTATATTTTGTTACCATGACAACCATTTCTCATCTTTCCTATGAAGTAAAAGAGTAAAGTGGTATTCAGAAGATTTCAATGGCAAAATGAGAATATACATTTTAAAGAGCATCTAAAAAATAATTGATTTTTGAATTTTAATCAAAATCGTTGAAGAGAATTTTGGTGAGAAAATCGAAAAAAACTGAAAAACTACATCAGTAAAGTACTAGTATTTTTTGGCCGATTTTGTTTAAAAGCTTATTTTCACGCCCTGGAGTGGGGCCTAAATTAAATATAAAATTTCAACCTCCTAGCTCAATTCCTTCATGCTCTAAATCAGCGGTTTCCAAACTTTATCTTATCACGCCTCCCTTAAAAATATTGAATCGTATAACGCCTCCCCCCAGGGACGAATTAAAGGGGGGGGGGGGCGAGGGGGGGCGATCGCCCCCCTCCCCACCTCCGAGAAGAAATTCAAAAAGTTCTAAAAACTAGTAATCTAAAGAAATTCCGCTCTTTAATTTCAATTGAATTTGTTACCAATCAATTTAAATAAATAGGAAAGGGGGTCTAAATGGCCATAGATGCCGACAAAGTCCTTAAACAAAAAAAAAAAACCGCCCCCTTCCCGACGAAATTGCATTATACCGCCCCTGCTCCCCCTCCCCCCAATTTTATAAAATAATACATATACAAAAATTTATGCAAAAAATTTATTAACACAAAGATTATATTATTTATTATTTTATTTATAAGACTTGCGCAATCATTTAGAAAATTGCTCGCTGTGGCTAATATTCGCGCCTCCCCTAAAACCTCCCTAGGAAGGTGCGCCACACAGTGTGGAAAACGCTGCTCTAAATTGAACCCAGACAGACAGTCCATGTCGCGAAAACCACTTTTTTCATTCAGGGAACCTCAAAACGTGAATATCCATCAAAATCTCGACATCGAATTTTTGACATGAATCCAATACTTTCTCTCTATATATATGGTACTGTCGCACAGCACAAAATTTCGGGGGTCCCCCTCCAAAAAAAATGTTCAAAATGTCCTCACGGGGCTTGTGGAAAAATCGAAATTTATATCCATTTTAGGAATTTCCAATTCAATAAAACATATAATTTTAAAATATGTTTATAAAGGAGAGGAAAGCCCACCCACTACATTGTCGCGGCTCTGAAGATGATGCGTTTTCTATGCAACGAAATATTTGCTAAATAAAGGACGTCAGGTGGAGAGATAAAACTGCTGGTTATTATTCTCCAATCCCATCATATTAAATAAATTTTTAATCGGGAGACGTTCCACACGCTATTGCTCGAGGTCAGCTATCATAGTTATTATTTGATTCTTGATGAAGTTCGCTGTTATTAAGTTTCGAAGACTCTTCCTATGCATGTATATTAAAAGTATTTTTCTATTAAATATTTCGCTGGACATCCTTCGTCAAAAAGGTCTCTCAATAGTTACGATTAGTCTTATCGTATGGAAAATTTGCAACTATCTATAAACGACTCCCCTTTGAGATTCATTGATAGCCTATTAGTCGATTGACTTTTGCTCCATTTCATTTTTTACTTCCCTTAAAAATTATTTTTCTCCTAAAAATTCATCCATAGATTAGGAATTGAGTGCTTTTTATTTTCCTATTATCTTTTTCTTGATAGAAAAATGTTAATAAAAGAAATAAGGTAGTCTAATAATAATATATTATATGCCGATAAATTAGATAAATGCAGCCAGATAAATTAGGCCACTGATCGATCGAGAGCCATCTTTTTCCAGAGGAATTTCAAGTTTGACTTCTTCTTCAAAGGTCAAAAGTTAATCAAATTTAAATAAATAATATTTTCGCCTATTTTTTTCTTCTCTTTTTTTTAAATATTATTTTATAAATAGATATAATTTCATGGATCTGTTTATAGAAAGTGATAAGTTTAATCATTTAAACCTCTTAAGACCAAATGCCACTTGATTTATTTATATCTATATATAACTTATATTATTTGTGTAATTTGTCAAGAGATGGGCGTTCCTTATTTTGAATCTAATTTATATTTAAAATCTGCAAGATGAGGCAGGGCCGCAACAAGGAGGGTGGGGGAAGGCCCCTGACGCATTAAAGAAAGGCGCGCTGACAGTGTTTATATTTTTATAAAAAAAATTGTCATTTTTAATATTAAATTTTGTTTTTTTGGTAGGGGGGAGGGGCGCAAATTATAATTTTGGCCCCGAGCCCTTAGTTTTAAAGTAAAGCGATCCTCTATCAAATCCAGAATACAAATTTCAATAAAAAATATTTTTCATTCTTTGCTTTATCAAGTCACATGGCTAAATTAAACAAAGACCAATTATTTCCGATTCAACAAAAAAATTAAAAAATATCTCGTATGACTTATTATACAACACACAACTTTCTCTTAAAGTTCTATTCTCTGCTAGTCAAGTAGATTTTTTTGTATCGACATATATTTATTTTCCTACAGAAATTCAAGATTTATTCGAAATTTATAAACATAGAAAAATATTTATATTTTATTTTTCCTATCTTTTCTATTGAGTACGAGAGTAAAGTGTGCTTCAAACAATTTTAAAGAGCATAATTAATTTATGAATTTTAATCAAAATTGTTAGAGCAAATTTCGAGAAAATCGAAAAAAAAAACTGAAAAAATACATCAGCAAAATACTAGTACTATTGGCCTTTCTTGATTACAAACACACAGACCATTTTATAATGCAAATTTAATTCACATTTTGAATGCATAGTAGTGTATGTGATCATCTTCAGGGCTGGGATTATGTCCTTAAGATCATTCCACCCAGGCCTGAAACGTTAACCTGATCGTTGTTAATATTTCCTTTATTTATTTATATATTTTCAGAACCTTCTTAGGTGTGGGATTTTACAAATAGGTGGAAAATGTTATCCATACTATACATTGCTTCTTTTTCTCTTCATGTATCTTCCAACAAAACTGGCACCATTTCTTGCCCGGCCCCTCTTTTTTAGTCCTCTTGCCAACTTCTCTTCGTCTTCCTCTATCATCAGTTGTTTCTACTATCCCCACTCGTCGCTCAGCATCTCTTCCAGATCTTCTCAGCAGATGAGTTGGAGTCTCTTCTTTTCTTTTACAAAAGCTGTAAATCACTTATCCATGTTTTTTTTTTATTTCGTTTTCCCACCGTATTCTGGTCAAGTAGTCCTCCATTTTCAGTGTCTTTTTATACTTTTGTACAGGTCATTAGTTGTCGATTTGTCAATTCTTGTGCAAGTCTGTTGTACTTCAGTGTCCCATATTGTTTTTATAATATCTATGAATTCTTCTTTTATTTTGTCTATAATCTGAGACTGACATTTATTGAATTTTACTTAACTCGCAGCATTTGAACAAAATCGGCCAGACTACTTTTCTGATGTTGTGTACCTTAAAAATCTCGTTAAGTAAATTTAGTAGCTGTATAGTGTCTGTGAACAAATTATATCAAGAACGAAAAGACCTAGGTGGTATCCTTCTCTCCTTGAATCTGCTACTGCTTTTCCGCCTTTCCTATATAAAAGATTTCGAACCTCCCCCCCCCCTAAAAAATTTCTAGAACTACCACTGCCTCCGGACTCGTAACATGCAGGTTTTGAAAAAAATCTGCCAAAGAGTACTAGTACTTTTCTGATGTACTTTCGATTTTCTCAAAATTTGGACTAACGATTTTGTTTATTGCCGAAAAACATGGTGTGACAAGCCCAGAACACAACTTCCAATTACCGAAGCTAGAGGAAGTTGTGTGCTGTGCTTGTCACACTTGATTTTTTATAATATTTTAGCCCATTTATTCTAATTTTTAATAGTGATTTTATCTAATTATACAAGTTTATCTTTAAAATTTAAGGAATCAATTAAATTAACAGTGATGTCCACATCAGGTGCGAAATCTAGTTAATAATAATCCCATCAGAAATGTTTTTCTTTTAATGACTCGTCAATCAGTTTTAATTATAGACTGACATTTATTGAATTTTCCGCTGTGTACGTTATAAAACTCAGCCAGGTAAATTTAGTAGCAAGTAAATTCAGTGTTCCGACGTCTGACAAAACGCCATTTGTTTCACGTTAAGTGACTTTACTTTGTTCGTATAATTAAGCAGATTAGCTGAAAAATGACAGCGAGTGTCGTCCCCTCCAACCCCCTTTCTGTCTGTCTCCCTGTCTGTTCGTTACTATTATTTTTTAATCAAACTTTTCTCTCACACACTTTTTTTCTCGTTAACAGTTTGAGTTATAAATCATTTCTTTAAGGGAAAAAATTAATTAGGTCTATTTAAAATCTCCACTAAACGCCAAGAGGTTGTTCTGCCTCTCACCCTTAAAAATTTAGTTCTTTTGGAATGAAATTTTATGCATAAGATGAATTCATTCTTATAAATCTTGTGTGACTGGTCGCTCAGCACACAACTTTCTCTTACTTGTGGTATTTGAACATAGGTTTCGAGTACAATTTGTATTTTTTTTGACATGTTGTTGATACACTATTTTGTTCAATTTTCATTCATGGATGAGGCAATTTTTTATTAAACTCATTTTATGAATAGACCTATGTATAATATTTTTTTTTCCAAAACGCAATAACATTTCGAATTAGAGATAATTATACAAAATCGATTTTAGAATTACTAAATTTGTTCATCAATTTAATCTCAAAACAAATATTCCATTATTAGGCACAGGGAAAAATTTTTAGTGGAGGGGGGATCCTCCCAAATGAATAAATTTTAAAGAATATAAAATATTTTTTTATATTTTCTAAAATTTTTACTCTATTAATTAACAAATCCTTTGGACTTGAAATAAATTTATTATAAAATATAAATATATTTTTCTCACTCAGAGGCCCACACCTTCTGGATACGTGGATGGCGACCACGAGCTACCCAAGCTGGGACAGACACTTCTTCTGTTCTATTCTTCCTACTACCTGGATACGTGAATGGCGACCACGAGCTACCCGAGCTGGGACAGACTTATGTTCTATTCTTCCCTCACCTACTACCTGGATACGTGAATGGCGACCACGAGCTACCCGTGCTGGGACAGACAATTCTCCTGTTCTATTCTTCCCGGTCGCTGCCGACCCCTCACTGCGGGAATAAAGGCGAGGATAATTTTGCACATATTTTTCTATTCGCTTATTTTTGACACATTTCCTTGTCGACGTTTTTTACGAAATTTTCTTTTATATTTTAAAATTTTTCGTCCTTGAAAAAGAGACACATAAATATAAACAACTTTAAGAGCATAGACTATACTGATTCTTTGGCCAATGGCCCTGTCTAAGGGATAAATAAAAAAATAAAGATTGAAATAAAAATAAATTATAATAAGGTGTCCTTGAGCTAAGCCCCCATTCATGCCAAGCCCCATTGCTACTAGAACCCTGATCCTTTGTGATGACTCTGGAGATATTCAATAATAAAATTTAATGCCACCGGGTCAGGGGTTCGCATCCTATCTCATGCGAAAAAATTAATTTCAATTTTTATTGGCTACCAATCAATTGAAATAAATAGAAACGAGGTCTATATGGCCTCCGACCCGAGTAAAAATGATTAAAAATGATCGTGGGATACACACGCCCGCAGCAGGTCTGCATAGTGAACCTTGAGGGACACACAGGGATATACACGTCCACACCAGGGACACACATTCTTCTTCTGGTCACTTTCGAACTACTGTGTGTCCCTGGTGCGGGTGTGTGTATCCCTGTGTCCCTAGCGTGGACGTGTATATCCCTGTGTGTCCCTCAAGGTTCACTCTGCAGATACCGAAAATAATAAAAAAAAATAATAATAAGCATATTTGAATCTCGGGGTTCTTAAAGATGGGAGAACTTTCTCCTTTTATTTACACTACTACTCCTTTTCACACCACAAACCAGTGCCGGAACTACGAGATTTTTTTAGGGGGGGGGGCAAAATTTAATTTGCCGCCCCCTCCTTAAAATTTTCTATACAAAATTCATATCATTTTACCTTTTTTTAGTAAATCTTTCTTTAATTGCCAGCCCCTGATATCTGCCGCCCAGGGCACATGCACCCACTGCCCCCCCGCCCCTAGATCCGGCCCTGCCACAAACATTTTAAAAAAAGGTTTCTTAAATACAAGATATGCGAATCTTCTGTGCCACAAAAGAAGAATTTAAAATGAGAATAAAATGATGGATATTCATAAATAAATAATAAAATCTCACTGTGGAGTAACCGCATCGGAGCGTCTCTGCCTGCTTACAAGTAGGAAGTAGTTGTGTAGCCTCCAGGTAGGATCTGAAAGAAGAGGCGGAAGAGGGGGATCACAAATTGCAGCCATACCTTCTGCAAGCTAAGCCTAAGACTACGGGGTGGTGGGTCTTCAACCCCAGGATCCCGTCAAGGCCACAGGGGAATCCCCCATTGGGGCTTGCGCATCTCGCTGGGCCTCCCCGCTCGCAACCTCCACCATTTCTACTCTTTCTTGCTTAACCAAAATTCTAATTTAAATAAACATTTATTTTCAATTTGCTTACACTTGTTGTCTTCTTCCAAGATTTTTTTTCTCATAATCGTGCTGATAGTGTTTCTTAATCTTTGAGATAGACGAATTTACTTTATTTCATCTAAAAATACAGATAATTCTCTGATTTGTCTTACTTACTTTCTCTTACCCTATATGGACCCTGTTATGCAATAGTGTGTCAAGTGCCAAAACATTAAAAATTGAGTTAAGCACGGAATATTGTTTCAAATGCTATAATTAATAGTATTTTTTATGAAATATGTCCTAAAAAAATTTATATTTAATGTTACTTGCACAATTGACAAAAAAAATTATATATAATCCAATGAAAACAAAAACTTTAATGTTAATTTTCTCAAAACTCGGCAGCTGGCGCTAGACACACTAATGCGTAACAGGGTCCATATATGAAATATATAGGAGAAAGTATTGTTTTGATGTCAAAAATTCGATGTCGAGATGGATATACATGTTTTTTTTTTCTTTTTATTTAAAAAATATTTTACAAAATTATCAAATATTAATTATGAAATTAAAATTCTCTTAATTGAACTTTAGTAAAAGGATAATTTTTGTAATATCCTTTCCACAGGAAGACATGACACATCTGGTCTTGAAAATTATTTTAATTAAATACATTTATTTAATGAAAAAAAAAAAATAACGATAGACAAGATCACACGCTACTCTTACATCATGACACCTATTTATTCAATTTTACTAGAAAAAAATATGATAAATCTTTTCTTTATTTCAAATAATATATTAAAGATAGATGATAATCTTACTTTTTTATTTATTAAAATTTTTATATATTACATAAATGCATAAGAGAGAGGAGTCTGTGCTCTACTCCAAATGTCCCTTAAAAAAAATAATAACGTATAGGAAGAGAACAAAATTCCTCTTATAAATAATAAATTTACACTTTAAAAAATAACACCCGATGGCTTAAAATTTTTTCTCTTTTATAACTATATAAACAGAATTAATTAATGAATAAATAAATGTATTATCTTTAGAGCACATTGAACTGCTCAGCTGATAGTGAATGACGAAGGAAACCTGTCGTTGGCAACAAAAATCAAATAAATATTTAAACGTAGATGAAAGCTTTCCAGTCAATTTCTTTTTACTAAAACTGAACGGTGTTGCCATGTGACTTAACCAGCCTGAATCTTAATAAGGAGGGAGGGGACAAAAACTGGCATCCGAAACGCCGGCCGTTTACTACATGGACATGGCGTATATTTTCGCGTACCCTGGGACTATAGTCCCATTGGAGTAGTGCGAACGGAATAAACAAAAAATTTGTGTGCGGCTCTCTCTTTGAGCATTTTCAAGTCTTAATAATCAGGCCTTATATAGTAGTCCAGTCGATATGAAAAAAATTGGGTTGAAGCTGGAAAATATTCAGAAGTTAATGAATTCTTACAGGTCATTTTGGGTACTCAACAATATCTATCCTATGGTT
>JAKCPI010021704.1:0-17107 GCA_023213315.1 Euborellia annulipes
AAATCTCAGATTTTCTATTTTATCAATTTTGTTTACATTTGTTTGTTGTTTAATGCTTTTAAGGCAACCATTAATGATCAATTTTTTTTCCAACTGCAACAAGTATATCTAGTTGATATAAATATTGTACAGGGTGCGGCGAGGGAACTTCCTTATTTTAAAAAATGATAAAACAAAAAAGTTTTGGAGATATTTTTAATTTTTTTCTTTCATTGCTTTTTGAAAATGATATCAGGGTTTTTCGGACGATTAGTATGCAGCAGGATTAGAGTGGAGAGCTCAAGATTCATCAACCTGTGGTTTTTTTTATGGGATATTCCTCAAATTCTTGGCGTATACCAATCGTCTGAAAACCCTGGATCAGCTGAAGAACAATATTCGTGATGCTATTGCCAAGATCGACACGGAAATGCTGGCCAAAGTGGTCCAACACTTCAGGTTTCGACTCTTCCACTGTATTGAGCAGAACGGTGGCCTTCTTTAAGATATCATTTTCAAAAAGCAATGAAAAAAAAAATTAAAATGATATCTCCAAAACTTTTTGTTTAAAATTTATTTCATTTAAATTGACTATCAATCATTTGAAATAAAAAAAAAAACTTTAAATATGAACAATTTATTCTATATTTTATTTCAGATTTTTTACACCTCTCCATCACTGGCTTGTTTCCTTCTCTTCTGCTTTCTTCGAGAGTTTCCTTCGCCAACGCCTCTGCGTGCTCTGCTTCCTCTGGTGCTATGCTTCCAACATCTCATTACTCTGGGTGCCTACCCCCAAGGAGATCCGGTAATGGACCTGAAATGCTGCTTATTGAAATCAAATCACAACGGATAGGGTAATTATTATATTTTTTAATTTGCTAAACCAAATCTGAGGGTAAAATCTGTCTATAAAAATGTTTTTTTTTTTTTTTTTTCTCATTCACACTCACACTCACACACACATTCACACAGTCTTTTCGGCAACTTAGGCCATTTAAGACTTTGTCGATAACCGTTAATTATTAATAAATCTATTGTGGGTCCAGGCATTTCTATTTAAGCCATCTTGTATCCAAATGGCTTAAATAAAATCATCGGACTGCCTGGGGTCCGAACCCGCGACGTTTGGTATAGGAGGTAGGCACGCTACCTACTACATCAAACCCGGGGGCTAAAAAAATGTTATTAGATTTTTATCTATACTTTTCATTTAATGTCCATATATTTATTTATTTTATACAAAATTTTTTCTAATACTTGTTTTATTTAAAAAACTAAAAAGTTTTGTTTCTTTTGTACTATTCAGTGGCTTAATGGTGTATGAAGCGCCTGTGGCAAGTGTCTAACTTGCGCTCCCTCGTAATTCAGTGTTTCCTAACCTTTTTTATGCCATGCCCTACCTTTTTAAACTTATTGTGCTCCCTATGTAATTAATGTATATATAATTTTGCTACTGGGAAGGGGGGATGGCCTTTTGTTCTTGTTGGATCTTGTTAGGTAGAAAAGAAACAATAAATACAGCATATCTAACTTCCATAGAAGAGCATTTATTTATTTTCTTAAACTAACAAGTCAAATTATTTTCATAAAGAATAAAACAATTTATTTTCCGATCCAATTTTTTTTAAAATAGAATTTGATGATCGATCGTTTCTCTATTTAAATCAACAACAATCTTATACTTTAAAAAATTTATTTATCTGGTGATGGATATTTTTTATTTAGCGTACATTAAATTCCTCGATAGTTTTCCTAATAGAAATTTCCGGAAAATAAATACTATTTCTAGGTATTGGAAACAATCTTCTGCCCCTGCAACAAGGTCTTCTATGTCGTGGGAGTACAATTTTCGATTGTGGATGGTTTTCTTGTTCTTGACGAAGATTTGATGTGATAGCCGCTGTTGCTGTTTTCCACCATCGTATCATCGGCCCAGGCAAAGGAGGTGCTGGCGGACAACAACTTTGTTCTAAATGATGTTGGTGACGAGTGCATTCGAATGCATCATGGGTACGGTTAATCGAAGAGAGTGTTGGCGCATTGATTCGGGAAATATCAATTCTGGAATTGCGGCGTCTTTGAATATGTTGAGTCTTCTTCTCAGCCTAAAAAACCATAAATATCACAAAAAAAAAATGAAAATATAATGATCATTGATTCATTATTAATAAAATTAAATATTAGATAAATACTTCAGCGGTTTTGCCTCTCTTTCTTTTCGCTGATCTGCTTTCTCCTCTCGATCCTCCGGTTCCAAATAAACCTCTAGATTCCGCCATTTTGATCATATATTGAGAATCAAATCGAACAACTTCCTAGAAGAAATTTAATATTAGATTGGTATACGATAGTTGATATATGAAAAATATCTTTCATGCACGTGGAGGACCCCCCCGAGGGGACCATTTCGATATTTTGGGTAAAGTTTGTTACAATAAAAATATATAAATAAATATTGAACCTTTCTAATCATTAATGAAAGAAAACATCCATCCTCTTCAACGGATGTTTTGCCAGATAAAGGAATAGTATGAAATAAATCGCAAGGAGGAACCTGAAACAAAATATTTTATTACCATTTTAAAATATTTTTTGAAAATGAAATTAAAATATTTTACCTCATCAAGAGATAAAATTTCTCCAGGTGGTTGAGGTTCTAAACTCTCGAGAACGGTTCTGGGTTTGTTTTCCTCTAATTCTGCAGATGCTGGACCACTTTGTTGTCGTCGCAGTTCTTCGATCCGCCTAACAGCTGCTAGTTGATTGGCTTCCGATAACATTCGAGAAACCATATCTTGATTTTCGGCAGACAGATTCGAATGGGTCGAATAAAGAACTGCTTGGACCTATAATAAACAAATTTTTAATTAAAGTAGTGACTGCCACTTCATACTTTGTTTAATTAATTAATCCAAAATTGCCAGCTGATACCAGGCATTTATCTTGTTTAAATAAATTTTGAAGTTAGTTGGAAGTATAAAATTTTTTGACCTTTTCATTAGTTTTTCTATATTAGGCTCTTTCTAAAACCGTCTGTTTTGAATTTTTTTGACTCCCATTCTTACTCATTAATACGAAGTCATCCATAATGGCGATTTTTTTGTTCGTCGAGTAATTCTAATAATTCCAACTGGCCTAAGATCAAAACCTTTTGTTCTTCAACTCCCCCCTCACCCATTTATCAAAATAATTGTCACAAAAAATAGAATTTCAAAAAAAACAATTCGAAATATTAATTCATTTAAAAGAATAAATAAAATCCACCTACAGTTGGAACCATCATTGCAAGACGCAAAGTCTCCCGTTGTTCTTCGAGGATGATTTTTAACTGTTGATTATCTGCAATCTCATCATTGTTTGTCACTCCTGCTGTTGCCAGAGTTTCTAACAAGGAAATATCTCCATCGCGCGTGCAAGCAAGTGAAACTGGATCTCGACAGGCGGAACAAGAACTCGGCGGTACAGCTAAGACGGCCACCCATGGAGGATCGTCTTGAGGGTACGATGTCCTCGAAGAAAGAGCTAACTCATTTAAAACAGCCTCTCGCCAGGAAGTCTGATGAAGAGATATCTGGGGTGCATGCTGTCAAATAAAAAAAAAAAAATTTGTATTGAAAGGAGAAATTTTTCTAAAGAATATAATGAAAAAAAAAACCTTATTTTTGAAGGTAAATTCTTTAGGACAACTAAAAATATGAAGCCAAGCTGGAGGCGTTGTTAAAGAAGACATAAGATATCGTAGATATTCGAGTTGTGGAAAGGCAAGAGCATGAGTGACCACGACGGCTCCAGGGAGAGGTGATAATTCCGATAAAATTACGGCTAGACTAGCAGGTCCTAAACACAATGATCTCTCCTGAAAATAAATATTAACGGAATATACTTATCAATTGATTTTATGAAATCTGATAAATTAAATGCTTCTTAATATATTTATTATTTATTTAAAAAATTTTTTCTTCACCTATATTGAAGTAAAAGATACTTACTTGTAAAATTAGCTGTTTCGAAAAATTATTCTTGTTAGAAACGAGCTCTAGACGATGACAGGCGTGCATTTGGATACATCCTGGACAGAGGGGGTCAACGGAGGAAGTCGGTAAGACCTAATTGGTAGCCTGCAGGACGTCTTCGACGGAGGCCCAACCGATGACAAACGTCCTCTATTTCCTCACTTAAAAAAAAAGAAAATTTTTTTATTTTATTTATCTTTTCGACATAGGAAGTGGTCTTAATTTTATCCGATCTTATTTATTAAATTATATAGATTTATTCACTTACTCGGAAGTAAAGTTGAACCAGCAGGTGATCGGTTGCTTGCGTGCCTCCATAATCCTATCCTCACTTAGCCAAGGTGGCAACAAATCCGAGAGCGATAAAACTTGACATCGTATACGCATTCGAGAAAATTCGGCTGCCAATTTTATTCTCAAGCGCATAATTAATCTATCAAGAGTGGGGAGGGGCTCATAGCCGGCGAAATACCGCTTCTTGAGAGCCTTTTCTGACAAACTGGAAGTGACGAAATGTCGACAATATAGAGAATAGACGAAAAGATGAACAACCGACTCGAAGATTTCGAACTACGACACAGGAGGATTCTTCAGCCGAATTACTGACCGAAAGTCAAAAATAGTATTCTTTTTATTTACCTGAGGGTAATCAGTGAAGAATAAAATTCCTTTTAGTATTTGGATTAAAATTTCTCTATCTGTAATATACAAAGAGATTATTTATTATTTTAAAAAGAAAATGGAAAACAGCAAAAATTTTACTTATCAGTATAAAATACTAACAGCGGAATACATCGAAGATAAGGACGAGGAGTTGTCTGAGCTCAGAGTTGGAGGGTGCTGAGTTCTGAAGGGGTGGCAATTTTTGCAAGAACTCGTCCAGCCTTAGCAATCAGCGGAATACTGGGACATCGACTCTCCTCTTCGGCTTCGAGTGCTGCACCCACCGCAACTAACACCGCCGGCGTTGGAATCCCACCAGGTGGAGATCCTGGTCTTTTCTTCGAAAATGGCGCAAGTGCCGCCGAGAGTCGTTCGATTAACGTACGACGACGTCTGTTTTTGGCATCAACGGCATTTTTCGCATTCTCGACGGTTCCGGATGTCACCATCGCCTCCTTCGACGCGGCCGACTCCGCCGCAGCCTCTTTTCTAAAGACAAAATATAGCCTATAGAAAAAAACATTTAAAAAATTACCTCTGTGTGATAAAATTTTTCTTTTTGTAAAAATTTATTCACCCCTATTGCTGTTACTAGGGAAAATATCCTAATCATACTTCATCTCTTCTCTATATCTCCATATATCATCTCAGAGCCTAAAGTGTAAGGCCTAGAAAGCTGTAATTTGACATGTAGATTGCATTTATGTCCTAGGCGTCATTTAACAAGCGATTTTTCGAAATTCCAATTTTGATTTTACAATAGCTTTTAAACCAGAAGAGATATCAATTTGGTTTCTTCACTTAAACCTTCCTTAAATGAATATCTAAGGGTTTTTTTTGAAATTCGGCCCCAAGTACCCCAAATCACCATTTTTTATTTCGATTTTCCAACTTTTAACTGAAAGGAGATATCATTATTGTTTCTACGCTAAAAGCTTCCCTAAATGATCCTCTAAAAAGTAATTTCGGAGTTTTTTGAAATTCGGCGTACCCCAAATCGCACAAAAAATTTGTGAAAAATGCATTTTTTATTTCGATTTTCCCATCTCTTATCTATCTCTATATATTACTGTATAAAAAGAGAACTCACTGACTGAGTTACAATCATCGCACTAAGACCCTCCCTTTACCCCCTTTATCCCTTTTATCCGCCCTTGAGCGCAAGCCACTCACCTCCGTTATTAAGAAAAATTTTAAAAAATTCTTCCTTCCATAGAGCCAATGTTAAATCCCTTTGATTTGCATGTTAATTTCGATTCAAACAAAAAAATTTTTCCCCATTCTTATGAAATTTTGTATTTATTTGGGATTCTTTATTGTGTATAAAATATTCAAATATGATATTAAAATTTTGAAAAATAACATTTAAAACGCAAGTTTAATTAAGGTGATAACTAAATATATCTCGACATAAAAAAAATCAGAGTCAGAGATTTTTCCATTTCTTAGAATTTTTTGACCTATTTTCTTGAACTTGTTAGCTCGTCTTTTCTCATTTTTTTGTCATTTTAAAGCCATTTAGAGCTCTCAATTGATTGGTAGCCAATTAAATTTTGTCGCTTGAAGGGATTCCTCGACACACAGCACATTTTAGACATTCCAAATTGATTCCACCCTTATTTATCGATATTTGGAAGCAAATGGCTCTATAATTTTGATAAAATAGACCTAACTATTTGACAAACTTTAATTTTAATCGCTCTCTCTCTAAATAACTTCATTTCATTTAAAACTCTCTTAAAAAAAAAACAATTTCAAAACTTCGTGTTTATAATTATTATTTTTACGGATATATTTAATCATAAAAAACAATTATTGAAATTTTTTTTTCATTTTATAATGCCACACCCTTCGCTTTAACTTTTTTATTATTATCTCCATTTAAATTTGTTAATCATAGACCTATGTTATGATTAAACTTTTTTTAATTTCCAAATCTATTTTCATATTTTTTTTTTTTTTTTTGAAGCACGCGTCACTTAAATATGACAAGCGCAATGATTTATTGTTCATTTTGCATGACATTGCGAATTTTTACAAAAAAAAAAAACTTTTATAAATTATTCTTTTTAATGATAAAACTTAGAATTTGTAAATCTAACAATAAAAGAGTTTACCTTTATTATAGGAAGCGTTAGGAATAGATAGAAGAATTTTGAGTGAACTCTCTATTTCAAATGCACAGCCATCAAAGATTTCGAAACCCATTCCATTTGACAATAAAAACAAATGTGAATCGAATTGGCGGAGAAAAACTGGAATCCAATATCCATACAAATCGAAACAAGATTATTAATAGGTCAAGGGAGAGAGACAATCTTCTTTTCTATTCTCATCTATAGCAGATAAAATGAAAATATTTTAGAATAAGAACTCACGCAAAGTAGCTCTTTTTGATTTTTATCAATATGAATTCTATCAATATTTTGTATGTGGATGGTTGGTTATAAGGGAGGAATTACATACTTTGATTTATTTTAAATTTTGTTTATTTACAAATACTTAAAAAACTATGCCTCTTTGAGGTTCTATTGCCAGCAGACTTGTTTTCTCTACGGTCGAAAACTAAATATATGTATGTCGTCACCAAACATCTGGTGTAACAAGCACATAAATCGCCTTTCAAAGTTATGTGCTGTGCGATCAGTCACACCAGATTTTTATTAATTAATGAAATCCTTTCTCTAAAAATCAAGATAAATCGCAAATTTTAGATTCTTCTCTCTTTCTTGAAAAAATAAATAAATGGAATGAAGATTAATTATTTGTTCTTTTTTAAGATAAATGTATTATAATTAATAAAAATGTAGGAGAAAATATTTGTCTAGCAAAATTAAAATAATTATTTATTTGTGGTAAGATAAATTAATATTATAATTCATACGGTAAAAAAGGTCTTTTCAAAATGCAATTTTAATAAAGTAGAATTTGGTTTTTTTAAATTATGAATATATTATTTACAAATATATTCATATTAATTATAATTCAAAAATTAATAAAATCTGACTTCTCTATATCGATATTCCATTGCATTTCTTGAGGAACCGATTGATTGTTTCCTATACCTTGCTAACACCAATTTCATACACGATTTCATTTTTTGGTGAATACGAAGATCTTCTTCAGTTTTTTCCTGATCTTTATTAACCTTCAGATTATTTTCTAAATTATATCGGATACCAATTAATTTTGAAAATTGGGGCGAAGTCTGAATGGCTTGGGTGAATTTAACCATTTCGAAAATCATCACAAAACCTGATTGAGAAAGCCAAGCGCCTAGAAGTCTGGCTAACATATTGAGAGCCTTCATAAGCACGTTGCATAACTCTCAGGCGCAAGGCTCGTTTATGGCGGCAGGCACATGCCAGTTTCTTCTCACTTATTTTTTACTACTTTTCTTGAAATTTTAGAATAAGATTTTCTTTCAATCTTGAATTTAATGTCAACAGAATTGATCATTTATTTAAATTAATTGATAACAAATAAATTCTCTCAGGGTGGAGTTCGGATTCTTAGAAGACCTATAGGCCTATCTATCTCTATTGTAAAGTTACTAGGCCCTAAAAGTTTAGGTGTTTTATTTATTTTTATTTTTTGAACCATCACTCGGACTATTTCTTTAGATTCTTCTTCTCACTTCTTATGACTTCGTTTAGGGCAACTATCCGAGCTGAGGCTGGTATTGTTTGCTTTGCTTTTTCCTTTTCCACATTCAGGCTGTGAGACGGGCTTGCTTTTTCTTTCGGTTTTATTCAAAATAAAAGTGTCCATCCTTTATAGGAATAAAACAGAAAAAGTTTTGTTTCTTCCCCGTTACACTTCACAGACTTATTTTTGCAATTTTCATCCTCTCAACGGCATTTTATATTCGTCTTGAAACGTACCTCACAATAGAGAGATTCTTGGAATTTTACAAGGACGTAACTTTCATAATTTTTTGCCCTATACTGGATTTGAACTTGAAGGCCCTCTTTCCATGTTTATCTAATCATTCATCCCAGAACCAAGAATATATTGTGACCGAGAAAAACTTTCAAAAAATACGAACTTAATAGAACTTGTTAAGAGTTTATATAGCCTTATATATATCTTTATAATTTTTTTAGAAACACGAAGGAGAGTAGAAAAGAACAAAAAATGTCTTGATACTTAAATAAAGTAAAATTGATTCGAGTTATTTATCAAACATAGGTGCGTGTTGTGTAGGCTCAAGGGTCGAACAAATAGCCATGTCGAGTTCATTTCAAAATTTCTTATTTCTAAAAAAATTCTTCCCTTTCCTAAATAACTCACTTTCTCTTCAACTTGGATATTTTTTTAATTTCTATTTATTTTGACTTAAACAAGTGTTTATATATATCCTAAAAGACTTTAATTTTTTTGCATTTATTCTTTAACTTGGAAAAGGTTGGGATAGAGTTCTTTCCTTGTGCTAGCGGTCAGGGATTCGCTTCTCGACAAAAATATATTTCAAATGAATTGACTACCAATTAAATGAAATAAATAGGAAGGACGTCTAAATGGCCTCATATGCCGATAAAGACCTTAAATGAAAAACAAAAAAAATACTTGGAAAAGACTATAATAATCCTCGCTGTTCCTGCATGTTTATAAAATAAAACAATATTTAATTTTGATTCACTTATCAGCTTTTTTTAATTCCCTACTTTATAAAAACCTATCGAGTAGAGGTAAAGAAAAGGCTGCTGAATATAAAAAAGAAAGAATATCAACCAGAATTTGTTTATTTATTCATTTTTTACTTTCTCTTACCTATGATATATGTAATATATATATAGAGAGAAAGTATTGGATTCATGTCAAAAATTCGATGTCGAGATTTTGATGGATCTTCACGTTTTGAGGTCCCCTGAATCCAAAAAAGTGGTTTTCGCGACATGGTCTGTCTGTCTGTGGGTGGGTGGGTGTGTGGGTGTGTGGGTGTGTGGGTGTGTGTGTGTGTGTTCAATTTTAAGCATGAAGGAATTGAGCTATGAGGTTGAAATTTTATATTTAAGTTAAACACCCCCGGGACCGGAAAAATAAGCTTTTAATCAAAATCGGCCAAAGAGTACTAGTACTTTACTGATGTACTTTTTCAGTTTTTTTCGATTTTCTCAAAATTTGCTCCAACGATTTTTTTTAAAATTCAAAAATCAATTATTTTTTAGATGCTCTTTAAAATGTATATTCTCATTTTGCGATTGAAATCTTCTGAAGACCACTTTACTCTTGTATTTCATAGGGAAGGATAGGAGAAATGGTTGCCATGGTAACAAAATATAAATATTTTCCCATACTTATAAATTTTACATCTTGAATTCAATTGTACCCTACTGTCGGAAACTAAATACATGTCGACACGAAAAATCTGGTGTGACAAGCACAGTGCACAACTTTCGATTACCGAAGGTAAGAGAAAGTTGTGTGCGTGGCCAGTCACATCAGATTTTTCCTCATTTTGATTGTACTATTTGAGTTTTTCTACTGCAATTGATTTTTCTTAAATGTATTGAATATAAACCTACACATGCAGGAGGTTGGATTTAAAAAATTAAAAAAAAAAAAATCATAGAGAGTGGATATCTCTAAACTTGACTATAATTAAATCTGAGACCCTTTTCTCTGTTCCTTTTTATACGGATTATTTATAGATTTTGGAAAGTCGAATTGATTTCCTCAAGATTTTAGACGCCTTCTTTATTTAAACTAGATTGCCAGAGGGTGGCGGAGTTCTCATAAAAACATTGTTAACATGTTAATAATGAAATAATTTTTATTGGAATAGTACAATGTTTAACTGTTAGTAAAATTTCAAATAATTCACTTACAGTTAGTTCAGTCTATATAACTTTTTAACAGGAAAATATCCTGAAGTTGATGAAATTTTTACAGGTTGTTTGGAAGTACTCTAGTGTCTATCCAGAGTTTTCGACTTCTATGCTAACTTGAGGGAGGGGGGTGGGCAAAAAGCCCCACCCTCTCAAAAAACTTTTTTCAGTTTTTCTCTTTTAACTCGTAAACTAAGCATATTTTGTGCATCATAGCATAATAAAAGGTTGTTGTGCATAAATTTGCTAAAGTTTGGTACATAAAACGAATTCATGGACCCAATATTAAACAAGATAGGGGCTGTCAAAATTAGATAAAATTTTTACTTTTCCAGAAAATTTCTCTAACTTTGACCGGTCGTATCTCGGTTAATATTTGGTCTAAAAAATTAGTTTTATGTACCAAATTTTAGAAAATTTAATTCTCTACAACTTTGCTTGGGACTATGGTCGACAAAATATGCTTAGTGTACGAAATATAAATGAAAAAAGTCTGACATTTTTGAGGTTTTTGCGCTCCCATCTCACTTTCTAAGTTAGCACAGAGTCCTCGAGGACGTGGACGTAAGATAGACATCCTAGAATACCCCCAAATAACTTGTACAAATTTCTTTAACTTCGTAATATTTTCCCAAAACCGCCCTATTTATTTATATCAACTGGACTAACTAAAATGCTTAAAACTATGCGAAACTTCCAATATTCTTCCTGGCTGCATGTGGCCACTGGTCATTATAGCTCTTCGGACCTTATAAGGTCTTTTTTTTGAATGTGTGCATATATGCACACATTCAAAAAAAAAAAAAAAAATCATTTATATTTTTTATTCTTGTCAAAAACAAAGTTTTCATCTATCTATATCTCTTAATAGACACATATCCAAAGATAACAAGTTTAATACTTAAAACTAAAACTATTTTGCTGATATAATAATATAGTTTCTAAAAATATAATATAGATTAATGGATGAAAATAGGTTTGAAAAGATACTAAAATAAGAATAAATAAAAGAAAAATCAATTTTTTGTAAAGAAGAGGAAAAAATGTGAGTTTGTAAAAGTTGAATCTAGCCATTTGCATATTTTTTTAGGAGAGAGAAAAAAAAAATTGGAAACTTTATCAAATACTTATTAGGATAATATAATTTATATTAAACAGCTATTTTCATTTATTCACTCTTTGAAAAAAAATCTGGTGTGATTTCACACAGCTCACAATTTTCTCTTAACTTCGGTTGTGTTCTGTGCTTGTCACACCAAATTTTTTGTGTCGACAGATATTTAGTTTTCGCCGATATATTAGAATTCAAGATGTAAAATTATGGAATTTTTTGGAGGGGGGGGAGCGAATTTTGAGAAAATCGGAAAAAAAAAACTGAAAAAATACATCAGTAAAGTACTAGTACTTTTTGGCCGATTTTGATTAAAAGCTTATTTTCACGCCCTAGGGAGGGGCTTAACTTAAATATAAAATATCAACCTCCTAGCTCAATTCCTTCATGCTTTAAATTGAACCCACACACACACACACACACACACACAGAAACAGAAGACCATGTCGCGAAATCCACTTTTTTGGATTCAGGGAACTTCAAAACGTGTATATACATCAAAATCTCGACATCGAATTTTTACATGAATCCAATACTTTCTTTCTATATATATGGTACTGGCGCACAGCACACAAAATTTTGACCCCTCCCCCCTCCAAAAAAATGTTCAAAATGTCCTCACGGGGCCTGTGGAAAAATCGAAATTTATATCCATTTTAAGAATTTCCAATTCAATAAAACATATAATTTTAAAATATGTTTATAAAGGAGAGGAAAGCCCACCCACTACATTGTTGCGGCTCTGAAGATGATGCGTTTTCTATATTTGCTAAATAAAGGACGTCAGGTGGAGAGATAAAACTGCTGGTTATTATTTTCCAATCTCATCTCATTAAATCAATTTTTAACCGGGTGACGTTCCACACGCTAATTTGTCGAGGTCAGCTATCATAGTTATTATTTGATTCTTGATGAAGTTCGCTGTTATTAAGTTTCGAAGACTCTTCCTATGCATGTATATTAAAAGTATTTTTTCTATTAAAAATTTCGCTGGACATCCTTCGTCAAAAAGGTCTCTCAATAGTTGCGATTAGTCTTATCGTATGGAAAATTTGCAACTATCTATAAACGACTCCCCTTTGAGATTCATTGATAGCCTATTAGTCGATTGACTTTTGCTCCATTCAATTTTTTACTTCCCTTAAAAATTATTTTTCTCCTAAAAATTCATCCATAGATTAGGAATTGAGTGCTTTTTATTTTCCTATTATCTTTTTTCTTGATAGAAAAATGTTAATAAAAGAAATAAGGTAGTCTAATAATAATATATTATATGCCGATAAATTAGATAAATGCAGCCAGATAAATTAGGCCACTGATCGATCGAGAGCCATCTTTTTCCAGAGGAATTTCAAGTTTGACTTCTTCTTCAAAGGTCAAAAGTTAATCAAATTTAAATAAATAATATTTTCGCCTATTTTTTTCTTCTCTTTTTTTAAATATTATTTTATAAATAGATATAATTTCATGGATCTGTTTATAGAAAGTGATAAGTTTAATCATTTAAACCTCTTAAGACCAAATGCCACTTGATTTATTTATATCTATATATAACTTATATTATTTGTGTAATTTGTCAAGAGATGGGCGTTCCTTATTTTGATTCTAATTTATATTTAAAATCTGCAAGATGAGGCAGGGCCGCAACAAGGAGGGTGGGGGAAGGCCCCTGATGCATTAAAGAAAGGCGCGCTGACAGTGTTTATATAAAAAAATGTAAGACAAAAAAATAATATTAAATATTGTTTTTTTGGTGGGGGGAGGGGTGCAAATTATAATTGGCTCTGAGCCCTTAGTGCGGCTCTGAGAGTTTTAAAGTAAAGCGATCCTCTATCAAATCCAGAATACAAATTTCAATAAAAAATATTTTCCATTCTTTGCTTTATCAAGTCACATGGCTAGATTAAACAAAGACCAATTATTTCCGATTCAACAAAAAAATTAAAAAATATCTCGTATGACTGATTACACAACACACAACTTTCTCTTAAAGTTCTGTTCTATGCTAGTCAAGTAGATTTTTTTGTATCGACATATATTTATTTTCCTACATTAAAGTAAAATTCAAAATTTATAAACATAGAAAAATATTTATATTTTATTTCTTCTATCTTTTCTTTTTGAGCGTAAAGTGTGCTTCAAACAATTTTGAGGTCACCTTTTAAAGAGCATAATCGATTTATGAATTTTAATCAAAATTGTTAGAGCAAATTTAGAGAAAATCGAAAAAATACATCAGCAAAGTACTAGTACTTTTGGCCCTTCTTAATTACAAACACACATTTTATAATGCAAATTTAATTCACATTTTGAATGCATAGGTAGTATATGTGATCATCTTCAGGGTTGGGATTATGTCCTTAAGATCGTCCCACCCAGGCCTGAAACGTTAACCTGATCGTTGTTAATATTTCTTTATTTATTTATATATTTTTCAGGAATCCTTTCCTCACCTTCTGAGGTGTGGGATTTTACAAATAGGTCAAAAATGTTATCCATACTATACATTGCTTATTTTTCTCTTCATGTATCTTCCTCCACAACTGGCACCATTTCTTGCCCGGCCCTCTTTTTAGTCCTCTTGCCAACTTCTCTTCGTCTTCCTCTATCTTCAGTTGTTTCTCCTGTCTCCACTCGTCGCTCAGCCTCTTTTCCAGATCTTCTCAGCAGATGAGTTGAAGAGTCTCTTCTTTTCTTTTACAAAAGTTGTAAATCACTTATCCATGTTTTTTTTATTTCGTTTTCCCAGCGTAGTAGTCCTCCATTTTCAGTGTCTTTTTATACTTTTTGTACAGGTCATTAGTTGTCGATTTGTCTATTCTTGTGCAAGTCTGTTGTACTTCAGTGTCCCATATTGTTTTTATAATATCTATGAATTCTTCTTTTATTTTGTCTATAATCTGAGACTGACATTTATTGAATTTTACTTAACTCGCAGCATTTCAACAAAATCGGCCAGACTACTTTTCTGATGTTGTGTACCTTAAAAATCTCGTTAAGTAAATTTAGTAGCTGTATAGTGTCTGTGAACAAATTATATCAAGAACGAAAAAGAAAGACCTAGGTGGTATCCTTCTCTCCTTGAATCTGCTACTGCTTTTCCGCCTTTCCTATATAAAAGATTTCGAACCTCCCCCCTAAAAAATTTCTAGAACTACCACTGCCTCCGGACTCGTAACATGCAGGTTTTGAAAAAAATCTGCCAAAGAGTACTAGTACTTTTCTGATGTACTTTCGATTTTCTCAAAATTTGGACTAACGATTTTGTTTATTGCCGAAAAAACATGGTGTGACAAGCCCAGAACACAACTTCCAATTACCGAAGCTAGAGGAAGTTGTGTGCTGTGCTGTCACACTTGATTTTTATAATATTTTAGCCCATTTATTCTAATTTTTAATAGTGATTTTATCTAATTATACAAGTTTATCTTTAAAATTTAAGGAATCAATTAAATTAACAGTGATGTCCACATCAGGTGCGAAATCTAGTTAATAATAATCCCATCAGAAATGTTTTTCTTTTAATGACTCGTCAATCAGTTTTAATTATAGACTGACATTTATTGAATTTTCCGCTGTGTACGTTATAAAACTCAGCCAGGTAAATTTAGTAGCAAGTAAATTCAGTGTTCCGACGTCTGACAAAACGCCATTTGTTTCACGTTAAGTGACTTTACTTTGTTCGTATAATTAAGCAGATTAGCTGAAAAATGACAGCGAGTGTCGTCCCCTCCAACCCCCTTTCTGTCTGTCTCCCTGTCTGTTCGTTACTATTATTTTTTAATCAAACTTTTCTCTCACACACTTTTTTTTCTCGTTAACAGTTTGAGTTATAAATCATTTCTTTAAGGGAAAAAATTAATTAGGTCTATTTAAAATCTCCACTAAACGCCAAGAGGTTGTTCTGCCTCTCACCCTTAAAAATTTAGTTCTTTTGGAATGAAATTTTATGCATAAGATGAATTCATTCTTATAAATCTTGTGTGACTGGTCGCTCAGCACACAACTTTCTCTTACTTGTGGTATTTGAACATAGGTTTCGAGTACAATTTGTATTTTTTTGACATGTTGTTGATACACTATTTTGTTCAATTTTCATTCATGGATGAGGCAATTTTTTATTAAACTCATTTTATGAATAGACCTATGTATAATATTTTTTTTCCAAAACGCAATAACATTTCGAATTAGAGATAATTATACAAAATCGATTTTAGAATTACTAAATTTGTTCATCAATTTAATCTCAAAACAAATATTCCATTATTAGGCACAGGGAAAAATTTTTAGTGGAGGGGGGATCCTCCCAAATGAATAAATTTTAAAGAATATAAAATATTTTTTTATATTTTCTAAAATTTTTACTCTATTAATTAACAAATCCTTTGGACTTGAAATAAATTTATTATAAAATATAAATATATTTTTCTCACTCAGAGGCCCACACCTTCTGGATACGTGGATGGCGACCACGAGCTACCCAAGCTGGGACAGACACTTCTTCTGTTCTATTCTTCCTACTACCTGGATACGTGAATGGCGACCACGAGCTACCCGAGCTGGGACAGACTTATGTTCTATTCTTCCCTCACCTACTACCTGGATACGTGAATGGCGACCACGAGCTACCCGTGCTGGGACAGACAATTCTCCTGTTCTATTCTTCCCGGTCGCTGCCGACCCCTCACTGCGGGAATAAAGGCGAGGATAATTTTGCACATATTTTTCTATTCGCTTATTTTTGACACATTTCCTTGTCGACGTTTTTTACGAAATTTTCTTTTATATTTTAAAATTTTTCGTCCTTGAAAAAGAGACACATAAATATAAACAACTTTAAGAGCATAGACTATACTGATTCTTTGGCCAATGGCCCTGTCTAAGGGATAAATAAAAAAATAAAGATTGAAATAAAAATAAATTATAATAAGGTGTCCTTGAGCTAAGCCCCCCATTCATGCCAAGCCCCATTGCTACTAGAACCCTGATCCTTTGTGAGTGACTCTGGAGATATTCAATAATAAAATTTAATGCCACCGGGTCAGGGGTTCGCATCCCTATCTCATGCGAAAAAAATTAATTTCAATTTTTATTGGCTACCAATCAATTGAAATAAATAGAAACGAGGTCTATATGGCCTCCGACCCGAGTAAAAATGATTAAAAATGATCGTGGGATACACACGCCCGCAGCGGGTCCTGCATAGTGAACCTTAGAGGGACACACAGGGATATACACGTCCACACCAGGGATTTACGTTCTTCTTCTGGTCACTTTTTCGAACTACTGTATGTCCCTGGTGCGGGTAGTGTGTATCCCTGTGTCCCAAGCGTGGACGTGTATGTCCCTGTGTGTCCCTCAAGGTTCCACTCTGCAGATACCGAAAATAATAAAAAAAAATAATAATAAAGCATTATTTGAATCTCGGGGTTCTAGCAAAAGATGGGAGAACTTTCTCCTTTTATTTACACTACTACTCCTTTTCACCACAAACCAGTTGCCGGAAC